>MU266480.1:0-67847 GCA_021014945.1 Leucogyrophana mollusca | reverse complement strand
TGCAGCGTGATAATGGTTCTTGTCATGTGCCTGGAATTCAGATGGCTGTGCTGAACTTCCACCATGTCTAGCAGCAAATATATTCATCGACCAGGTGGTCTATCAGGCTGATACATAAGGTATTTCTGTCACTACAGATAAACCTAGTGAAGGGATTATCATAACTTCATCGATTTCCTGATGCAGAGCCTAACAGCAATCCATTCCACTGCGTCGCCAAAATCACAGACATCATCAAGATCCTGCTAAGGGGCAGGTTTAGCGAGTCGATGAGAGCGAGCGCTTGCTACCAAAACTTGGCATCATTGGTTGCACCATTCGAGGTGCACGGAATAGGGGATGTTGCCTCGCTTGGCTTTAGCTTGGGTGGGGCTCAGCTAGGTGGGGCCCTCGAGCGTGAGGGTGGACTATGCTGAGAGTAACAGCGCCAAAACCCCCCACTTGTACCACTTACGGGCAAGCATCGCGCTAGGTTCCGTTTTCAGCGATAACCGCCCAAAGGCGATGACGGCAACTTAGAAACTCCCGGGAGTCATGTGCGTACGTCCCGAGCGAGCCGGGACAAAAGCGATCCGCCCTGCGAAGGGAAATCGTGGGTCTATCAGTGATTCCGTGGATGCGTCAGCGCCGGTTGTTATCCCCTACACATTCACTAAGGGAAAGTGACACCTTCAGCTCGCGAACCCATTGCTAAGAGTGTTGACTCACTGAAGTTCGCTCCCTCGAGCCTTCATACACAGGTGAGACTTTTAGCCGCGTTCTTCCTTGAAGCTCGGGCGAGAATCCCCGAGGTTGTTTCAATGTTTGTTTGTGAGCTAAGTATACCAACAGCCACGAGCTATAAACCGACCATTGATTACACCAGCACGGGAGTCATCAGCTATCGCACAAAATGGGGGACCGGTTACGACAGCCATGATGGAATGCCCACACGCAGCAGATGAAGTCTTCTTCGCTCGACCTTCAAGGTGGCGATGCCCAATGGTATCATGATTTCGTGGGCAACTGAGCCGACCTTGACGGGTAGCGGAAACTTTCCGCAGCTTCTGTATGATTTTGAGCTCTCGACCCTTTCGATTCAGATGAACTTAAAGGTCCGGAGCCCTACCTGGCGAATATTCGTTGGCGCAAGATGGGTTTGCAGCGCATGATCATGTTCGCTGTTAATCTGGGATTGCCGAGATGCCGCGGTCATTGGGTCGGGTGGCGTCAATGCTTGCGAGCCATTCAAGCTTTCTTCTTTTACCAAAGCGCGAGGATATATAAACGCTGGCTTGGGAGTGCCAGCTCCACTTTTTTCTCCCTTTCGCTCTTTTACGACCAGTTTGCCATGATTTGGTCAGATGTCCCCATATCCATAGATGCCATTGTCGATGACAAAATCTACATTGGAAAGTGAGTTACGCTGACTCTTACCTATAGGACCTTATCTCACTTCTATACGCGTGGTCCCAAGTTTCTCGGCAGCGCTTTCCCTCGATCTGCGCAAGAGACTCGGGATAACCCATGTCCTCTCTGTCTGCCCCGAAAACACCTCCACAGAGCCCAACCACTGGACCATTCCTGTGCAGGACTCAGAGTACGAAGATCTCCTCATCCATCTGCCAGCAGGATGCCATTTCATTCAGTCTGCGTTGGATGAAGGTGGCAAAGTGCTCGTCCACTGTCTCATGGGTGTTTCGAGAAGTACGACCGTTGTATGTGCTTACCGTGAGTTGCAATGCTATCAGTACCTGCTCCACACTGTGCCTGAGCGCTGAGTCACATGGTCTGCCAACCGTACCCTTCAAGTGATGACAACTCGACGACTGTCCGCCGCAGCTGCGATACAATACGTTCGCAAAAGTAATTTCAGCGTATACCATTGATGTCTATGTGCTCACACGACCCATAGGACGTCCCCAGGTGCATCCTAATTATGGCTTCGTGAAGCAGCTGCAAACATTCGCCGAGTGCCGCTACAAGCCCTCCTGTACCAATAGTGACTATATCGCCTGGCAACGACGACAGAAACGCGTTGTTACTAAATACCTCAACATGATCAACGACACTATACCCGTCATTCACGGCCAATTATACCTTACCAGGTACGCTCATTACTTTCTTGGAAAGACGTGTGCCTGACTGCCGATTACGCGCCCAGCGACTTTCCTGGTGATCCGGATGCCGCTGAATCTCTCCTGCTAGACATGGGCATGACCCACGTACTTTCCATCGCATCTGCACAGCTTCCGACACCAAATCTACCTTCGAATTTCAATCATTTCTTTATTGATATACCGAATCACGCGCGAGAAGCATTGTTGCTAGAACTACCGACTGCGTGCAAATTCATAGGGGACGCCATCGCCAATGGCGGGCAGGTACTTGTGCAATGCCGTGTTGAACTCAGGGCTTGTATCATGGTTTGTGCATACCGTGAGCCAGCCCTCCGATCTTAGTTACCATGCCACTTAACATTTTTTCTAATTAGTGATGTCCACACGAAAGATTTCTCCCCGGAAAGCATTTTCCGTGCTGGAATCAGGTGCGTTCATTGTTGTTCACTAGGTGTTCGCAGTAGCTTACACCTGATGAACACCACTCGGGCAGCACTTCCCCTATATAACCCTACCGCCAACTTCTACCGCCACCTTGAGGTATACGAAGCGTGTGGGTATGCCCCTACGCCCACTCATCCAGTTGTTCGAGCATGGCTTGCTGAACTGACTTCTGGATCTCAACCTGCGCCTAAACTGCAACCCACTATCCCTATGCCTAGAACCGGCGCCGTCTCTGTGGCAAAGGCGATAGAATCCAACTCTAGTCCTATCACAAAGAAGGCACCTGCTCCCGCAAACTCCAAACTATCGACAGAATGCTCGGTCCCCTCCACACCTTTCGATTTAACGTCAATTAGCGAGGCTCTCGCGTTGGGGCGATTTCACAAGACGAATGTGAGTGCCGTCGAGGTATGACATCCATTGGATAGCTCCACGAGTCTGGTTTATGCACATAGTCCCTAGAGCACATTAAATTCGTGTTGTGTATTGCTTTTTGACCCTTTGCAGCATCAGTAGCTTTCGTGCTCGTTTCTCGAACGTACGACATGCGGGCCGTGTCTATCTTTCGAATAATGTATTTAAAATTTGGCGATCCATAGACGCTTCTTGTATCAGCCCGTATCTTATACTTATCCATTTCTTGTACTTGTGCTGCCACCATGCATACCGCCGCCACCCCGCGTCGTGAACGCGTGGGCATCCATTTTGCCACGTGAAGTGACTTTTGCTTCAGTCAGGCCTTCCTGCCGTTTGGGATTCCTCACAATCTCTATCAGTTCGTGTAACGCCGCGAATCTGCTTATACTAGCCGCCTAGAAAAATCCCTCAAGGCACAGGAAAGCTCTGTTTCAACGTTGTACGCCGTAGAAAGGGCAACCCGCCTCGTGTAGAATATCTGACTTTCGGGCACTTTCCACGCGCTTTTTGAACAAACCCACACCCTTTCACGAGCCCCCCACTTTATATCCTACTTGCTATGACCTCGAACAAGGGAAACGGCAATCCGTACAACGGCGCTCCTCCCAAGTAAGGATTGATTTGCTTAGTGTCGATAATCTGGTACTGAACGGACTTGCGATCCTGTCACACTCTAGATATTTGAATGATTTCAGTAAGGCGCTCGCTAGCGAAGTTCGGATCCTTCTTGCGGAAGTAGGTAAGCTCAGAGATGAGCGTCGGCAGCTTCAGTTGTATGTCTTTCCACTTCTCTCTTACTTATATGTACGTATAACACATGGAACGGACCCACAGCGAGATCGCCGAGCTCATGGCCGTGAAATCGAAACACGGCGCGGGAGGGGAATATTCGCCGAATTGGACTCCCCAGGTATGCCACCTTGACCGTCCATCGATCTAACTCAAACATACCACACCACCTTCTTTTCACGCAAACACAGCCCGAAGCTCCTCCTCCAGCCCCAGAAGAGGCACCGCCCCCACCAGAAGATGTCCCAGCCGGTCCTGCGAGACCCGCCTGGCGAGTCGTCCACAAGCCCGCCCAACGTCGGGAGAGAGCCCCAAAGGCCCTTCCCGCACCTACACCCATACCCGCGCCTGCTATTGAGCCCCCGAAACCTAATATGCCCGCCTGGGCCCAGTGGAGGCGTGAGCACTGATCCTCATTTGCTGACGCGGTGCCACTGATCGCAATTGCTTTCCAGCTAACCCCACGATGGCCCCTGCTGGCCTGCCCCCACCCGCATCACCCAGACCCGCCACGCCTGCAGCCCGCTCAGGTCTTTTTGGTAAGGCCGGCATCTCTATGTAGCTTACAAGTTTCTGAATCGTTTCTCGCTTCATCAGGTCCGCCGACACCACCCCCAAAGTGAAGCAAGAATTTCCCAAATCCACGTACCGCGGATCGCACCTCCCCCGAAGTCGCCGCGTCAAAGCCAATTTTCCTCCATGTAAGACGCTTTCGGTTATATATATATCCATTTCTTGCTTTCAATCTCTTTACATATACCTGCATGGCTTGTTGTAGGAACAGATCGGTTGTCTAACCAATGCGTATGGTATCTATTTCTACATTTCTACATTGTCTGCTACCAGCCTCTCGTACTATTAAATAAACTACAGGTGACATTCCTTTTGCATGAATGATTAAATATGTAGCGAGATCTGTGGTTAAAGTTGTGACTAGTCATGGAATATGAGTTGTTTGTGGTATCGAAGTGAGTGTGCAAAAGACCAAGATAGCAGGGTGGCACAGAATGAGTTAGGTTTAAGAACGAATTAAACGTCGTGGATTGCGAAGTGCGCAAAGAGCGTAGAGAAAAGGTATTGCGAGGCTTGCGTGTCATGCAGTGGCAGGTGACGGTACCCTAGTGCACACCAATAAGGTCAGTTTCGACATGAAGACACCACAGCCAGACGTACCCATCGACAAACTACCCAGGCTGACACAATACACCGCAATCGGCTCGTCCTCGTTCTCCCCGCCCCTTCTCACGGCAAATCGCACAAAGATGAGATCCTGCATCCCGCCGACGCAGTCGAAGGGAATTCGCATGGTCTCCTGCCACACCGGGTTGAACCCGTTGTTCTTCACGGCGTTGGTGCGATACGTCGCGGACAAGGAGGGGGTGGAGCTCGTCGGGGTCAGGGCGAGCGACGTAGTAGACGAGGTGGGGTAAGGAGAATGCGTCCAGTCGGGGATGTGGATGGAGACTTCTACGTAAGGATCGATGATAGATTTGTCCATGATCTCCCGGCCTAACGCGTCTTTCGGGCGGGGAAGCTGCTGTGCCGAGATAATCTGCACATGCGCTTAGTGCTTCTGAAATAATTGATACCGGCAAGCAAGGACTCACAGTGACGTCCAGGTAATGTTGCGTCCGGCGAGACAGCTGCTCCTTGTCCGGGGTCCTTAGCGCCTGGGGTTTGAGCACGTATCCAGCACGACCGTTCCTCTGGAACATCGCGTGGTTGATCATGTATCCCAGATCTACGTACACAGTTCAATAAACGCAACCTCAAACCTGAAACCACGCCACCTACCAAACGTCTGCCAGTTGATAGCCACCAACTGCGCCCCAGCCGACCAATACCGATGCGGGAGGTAATTCGAAGAGCTCAGCCTTGTTCCCTTAGGATAGATCCGGACCACATGCGTCTTGTTATGCTTGATCAGGTCCATCATGCCCGTGCCGGTCCCACTCGTTCCTTGCTTCAAGATTTTGTTCGCGGTGCTCTCTGAGAGCGAGAAGACATGCTCGGGCGCATAGTGCTCCTTTTTGTTGATCCCGCGGCATTTGACGCCGACGGTGTAGACGAGGAGAGAAGCGACAGCGACGGACATCTTGACCTTTCCTGGAGGCTTTGGCGGATCTTGCGCCTTGGTTGACGACTCGAGGATGGCGGTGGAAGTGGAGGTAGAGGCCATGATGGCTGTAGGCAGGATGGAGGAGTGGTGGTGACGGACGCGGTCAAATACACTGCGAGCCTTTCGGAATTCCTCTTTGAGCTCTGTTACGCGTGGTCAGTGAATACAAGAAACGGAGGGGAGAGGATGATCGGTCACCTTGGACGGCCTTCTTATCCGCAGCCTTCGCCTTCTTCCACTCGTGCTTGATCTCCTGTGCCATGTCCGAGTCCGACGCTGATGTCTCCGTCGAAGACGACTCGGTATCAACCGAGACTTCTTTCGGGCGGATGGTCTCGTTGTCCGATACATATAGATTCTTCGCCTGTCAGCGCACCAATCAGTAATCCTACAAATCTTGCATCATCCCAAACAAACACCGACCTTTAACAACACCCTCCCCTTCAGATCTTCCGGACTCGGCAAGGCGTTGATCTGCGGCCGCCCATCAACAGGCGCGCTGACTAGCGCGTCGCCAAACACCAAGTGCATAATTTCGACCATGAGTTCCTGCTGCGCGACCGAGCAGTGGATCTCCGCGGAGATGATGATCGGGTAGGGAGATGTGACGAATGCGTATTTCGCGATTGCCGAGCAGACTTCGCGCAGGGGAACTTTGGACGTGAAGGTCTTGCCGTGGAAGATCATTGGCTCGACGTCGCCGTCGTAGATGTCAACTGCAAATGCAAAAAGGGTCTGTTAGTTCAAGAAGTGGCCCAGAGCACACGTGGCGACGTACGTTCGACGCTTCGACAGCTATGGAGCAGCGCACGGATGTAGCCCTCAATGGTGCTCGCGCCGACGAGCTGGTGGCCGGTGAGGTAGGTGTTGTGTGACGACGAGATGAAGTAGTCGGAGATGGGGTATGTCATATCATGCCAGATCTTGCCGTTCTGGTCTGTGAATGCCGAGTTGTCGGAAGAGAGGAGGAAGGACGTAAACCCGTCTAGCGACATGATGGACTCGGGGGCACTTGGACTTGGGGGAAGAGCGAGGGTGGAAGATGGAGACGGAGTGGTCAGTGGAGGAGGGGATGTTGTGAGCGGCGAAGAAGTGATTGTACTCTGAGGCGGTGAGGTTGATATTGCTAGGGACGTGCTGCTACCCGAGGAGGATCCCGGACTTCCAGGCTTTGTGGCATACCTCGTGAATAACTGCTGTAGCTCAGCCCGCCCAAGGGACGACTTCGGGCACCCAGTCAGCTAGGCACTCCACTAGCATCGAGAAACTGCTTACCTTTTGCGAATCACGCATGAACCTCTCAAAGGTATCAAAGTCAAACTTTCCGCCCCTCGCAGCGCACAACTTCTTGTACAAGAGGTCGACCTCAGGACGGGCTTTGAGCAACTTGACAAAGCGCTGAAAGTCCGCAAAGTCAAGGTAGCCGCGATGTTGCTTGTCTGCTTGCTATCAAGAGACTCAGCACTCGTGCCCAAGAACTCGGCGGAGATAGGACTATACCTTGAAAAGACGCAACAGCTCTTCCGCGGGCGAATTGATATTCAGCCGCTTACACAACTTTTCGACGTCTTCAAACATCAATTTCTGGTCGCTCTCCTCGTCCGCCGACTTCCAGCACTGCTTTTCCCAAATCGCCTCCCTCATCTCCACGTTGCCCAGTCCACTCATGAGCTCCTGGCGTATAGCGTAAAGCTTCCGCAGCGTGATATCCCACATCTGGAACACATCCTTGGTGTGCGCGATGAGGTGCAGCGTTTTGTACTGCCCGTCGAGGAGATAGATGATCGTCATCCAGCGGTCTTCATACTGCTGCGCAAGCTGGAATTGTTGGCGATAGTACCGCGCGTCGGAGGAGAACCGCAGCTCCTTGATACTCTCGATCGGGACTGATGCGGACAGCGTTAGTGGTCAGATAATAGTAAAGAGCAGCACACGCACTAATTCGCGGCTTCTTCGACTCCCAAAGGATCTGGCCCCGATCGGGGTCGAGCTGGAAGATGTACGTCTTTTGCTTTTTAGCAGAGACTTTTGTCATGGGCACGCCCTGCTGCAGGAGCAGCGGGACTGCCACATCGGCCATGGATGCCTTTTCAGCGATGGATTGGATGGGTTGTGTCTGCATTGCAGTCGACTCGGGCGCTCGCTTTGTGGTAGTGGTTGTAGTAAGATGGTCAAGAGAGACCGGCCGTTGCACGTTCCCACTGTCGAAAGACACAGGGCGTGGCTTTGATCGTACAGTGTCCCGTTTCCTTTTCAGGTCCGTATCACTCGGGCCCGATCGTTGTGATATGGAGCGCGCAAGAGGTCCAGTCCTGACTTTCGTGAGCTGTTTCCTAAGCGAGATACCAAACGTATTCTCGTTCCAGCTAATCGACTGCCCGGGTCTGTTCTGCACAGGCGCGGCGCTGAGCGCTTCTTCGATGCTGGGCACAGGCTTTCCGTGACTAGTCAAAACGCTTGCAGCGCGTCGAAGGATCTGTTGTGGTAAAGTGGACTGCCGTTGTAGGGGTGGTGGCTCTGACATGCTAAAAACGGTCGTAGTCCTGGAGACGAGGCGCCTTGGTTCAGAGGGCAAGGTAGATATAGGGCCGTGATATTGTTCAGCTTGAAGCCCGTGCCGCCATGAAAAGCTGTATAAATATTGCTGTGTGCTGTATCTCAGGGTGATGGAGCCATTCTAGTCTGACGCCAAGGATATATGGATTTATAGCGAGAGCCGCAGTACCTTGATGGGCGGCTCCCCGCAGCGCCTGTCTGACTTGGACAAAATGGCGGGGGAAATGATCCTGAGCCGAGCAGCCATAACGGAACAAAGAGCAGGTCTCGGATGCAGTTGCTTTCACTAACCGGACATCACAACTACAGAAACTATATTATCGAAATTATGCAAAAATCGACAAGTATATGATAGTGTACAGGAACACAAGTGATGGATAAGCAATCGAGAATATGACCGCACAGGTCTCGGAGAAAGTCAATCAGCGGATACAACAGCAATAATAGAATAGCAACAGATAACAAGAACACGAGGCATACGCATTTCGAGAAATGATACACGCACGAGTAAAAGGCAGGTATACTGGCGCCCATAGAACAGTTGGAACACGCCCGAGACGTATAGCCAAACTGGCGCCCATGGAACAAACGGAACACGTACCCACCATCCGGTTTCATCGCCTCCGTGCAACTCATCCTCGCGGACGTCATCACCCATCATCCGCCTCCACATCCGCCTCCACCACATCCGCCCCCACCGCCTCCACCACCTCCACCACATCCGCCACCACCACCACCACCTCCGCAACCCCCGCCGCCTCCACCACATGCCCCCGCAGCACTGCCCCCGCAAGCTGGAGCTGTACCTCCTGTCGCACACCCTCCGGCACCCTACATCCCCACCAACAATCAGCACCCACAATCCACAGACAAGAAAGCAAAATCGACGCACGGCAGCACACCCTCCCACATTCATCGGCCCACCCATGAACATCCCGCCCGACGCCGCGACGCACCCCGCAGGGTAATAGAAATACATCGGCACAGGGTACAAAAACGCCTGCCCATGCACCCCCGCCCTCCCCGCCGCCACGTCCCGCTCGCCCCTCCTCATCGCGTCCCGTTCCCGCCGCCTCTCCGCCTTCCTCCCCCGTCGCTCCCGCGCCCGTAGGGACCGCGCCGCCTCGTGGAACGCGAATACCGCGTTGTGGTCGCTCGGGTGCGTCCCCTCGAGCGCCTCGCGCGGGGGGACGAGGAAGTTGTTGTCGTGCGCAGGCTTGCTGCTCAGCATCCGCCGCAGTTTCTGGCCGATGGTGTCCCCCGGGAGCGGGCACCCGCAGTGCATGTATGGAACGCCGTAGCGGTCCTGTGTGTAGCGGGTTGAGCGGGTGGGTGCATTTCAAGCGGGAGGGAAGGGGTGGTGGGACGTACCTGCCACACGCGACACGTGACGTCGAAAGCAGTCGCGAGGTGTCCCTCCTCGATTTTGTCATCGCTGCAGATCAACAGTCGGTTCGTGTTAGTAAGATGGTTACGCGCGAAATTAGGTTTAAAGCCGGGACGCACTGGTCAACATAGCGCCCCACGAGCGACGCACAGTCGTGCTGGTACACCTTCGCCATCAGTTGGTGCGTGTGCCACGCCAAGTCGATATCGAGCGTGGGCACGAAGAATGACGCGGGAGAGTCAGCCATTAGGCCAAGGAAACTGTTGCATGATAACTGATCAGACCCACACAGGCCCGAAGCGCAGGAGAAAAAGACGTACGCGTGATATCTCGCAACACAATGTTGCAGCACCACCGCGTCCTCAGCAGAATCGAAATACCCCGGCTGCGTCCACCCAAGATCATGCATCTTCTGGATAAACGAGCCCTGGCGCAGGACCTGTTGGTGTTCGCCCCGTCAGCTTGGTCAAACGCTTATACCGTGCTTCACGTGGGCTGCTAGCAGAACGCAGAATCGACACTCACAGCACCGACAAGGTCCATCGAGAACACCCTATCGTCCGCATACGCGCTAAGGATCTTCCCCAGGCTACTCACATCAATCAGCACCAACCTCCGAATACATGAAGCATAACCCACAGTCGCGGACGCGAGTGCGTCGCAAGCACCGCGCGGAGGCGCTCCATGCTGTATAGCACCCCCGTCATGATCTGCCGCTCCCACGCGTCCGGCGACCCGGCAGAGGCAGGTCGGACAAGGGGAGTGGCGCTGAGGAGACGTTTCTTGATCACGTCTCCACGAGTGGTGTCTTTCGCTTTCGACGGGGTGTGGAGGGTGCCCCTGCCAAATAATCGTCAGCACGGATGAATGCACGGGACGCAGACGGAGGGACACACGCGAGGTATGTATCAGGGGATCGATGCTCGACGAGGTTCTTTGCGAACTTGTACAGACCAAGAACCTCCTTCGTGATGTCGTACGCGCAGCCCTCACACTCAAAATGAAACTTGCTCTGGGCGTACCCCGAGCCGTCGGGGGCGATGAAAGCTTTAAGCGGTGGTCAGTGCTCGTGCGCGGAGAAGAGCGGGAAAGGGGGTCAAGGAGGGGGCGGGCTCACGTGCGAGGACCGTCCGGGAGCAGCGGGGACACTCGATGGGTTTGCGAGTGAGGACGGCGGCGGCATCGAAGGGGTGATAGGGCGTCGATGTCCGCCGTTCCCAAGACTCCACGCGCCCGAAGTAGGGATCGGTGGTGATCAACAGCTCTGGATTGGCCTGTACATCAAGCTCGTGAGTACAGGACAGATAAAGCGGCAAGCCAAGAAGGCCATACGAGGCATGTAGGAAGGTACTCGCTGTACTTCGCTAATGCTCCGAGTTTAGATATGCGGACGGTGTCCTCTGCATACCAGCTGAGAGGGACGACATTACCACAGCGCAGCTCTTGAGAGATAACCGCTCACCTAGGGTTGAGGAGATAAGCGTGCCAGACCATTACGACGTCAATGGGAGGCAAACATTGCCGCTCGTGATCCGTAGTCTTGATAGTCACACACCACCGCTCAAATCTTCCAAGTTCCAAATCCACCAAGTTCAACACCAAGTTCAGCCAAATACCACAACGACGCACCTCTCAACAGCAAGCGCCACGAACCAACCCCACCTCCGTTCCGGATCCATGACCCTCGCAGCCTCGGGGAACCGCGCATCGCTCCCATCTTCGACGGACCGCCGCAGCTCGTGGAAGGCGTGGAGGAGGGTAAGGTGTGCTTTGAGCTGTTCGGGGCGTACGAGCTGGTTTGTGCGCTTGTTTCCGATGATGAACTGGTCGGGGACAGAGTAGTGTGGCGGCAGCACGTCGGGGTCGTGGTCAGGTTCTTGCGATCGCGGTTGGATGCTGTATATCGGAGGCGCTTCTGGGTCTGCCATGGTGTAGGGAGAAAGCTCGGGCTGCTGACTATTGTGATATATAGGTTAGCTCAATCCCGGTGCCTGTCAGTTATGGTTTTTCCGGCTGGAGAAGGACCAGTGCAGGGTTTCCTCTTACGATAAGGCGTCAGGTTTCTTTCGTCAGTACCATGATGGATAGCCTCAATGATATATTGTCTCCTGGGGTAGGATGCTGGAGCTGGTGTAAGCTGACACAGGTTGACCCCAGTGTGTGGGAACGTTCGGCTCAATGTTGGGTTGCCTCTGCTCCTAGTTCATACGAGGATAAGGCTGATCTGGTCCTTGGAGCAACATTTTCTACGCGCCAATGATGAGATGGAGACTCATGTCGACCGCCCAAGTCGCAGATCGTCAGGATACTAAGTCTGAGCCCAGCCTTCTTCACGGCTTAGAACAGTCAGCACTTTCAGAAGGTGGGCGGTCCCCCAGTCATCTTACCAGGTGGAACATTAATCACGTTGCCTCCATGTAGCACAGAAAGACTCGAAGAATGATGCGGACGTACGTTGGCAGGTGTCCTCACAGATAATTGAGGGGTCAGTTCTGAAGTTTGTCAACAGCACCGCTACACCATGGCGTTGCGCGCGGAGGGTTTTAGGGCTGTATGAGTACTTTGAATGAACTCGCCAATCCCTGTGAGTCTTCCCGAAAGCCAGAGTTGGTGGGTTCCTGTGTGAAAGGCAAGTGCGTCGTTTCGTGTGGCGACAGAAACGCATTGGTGACACCCGCGGCCCAGGTCACTGCGGGTGCGATAGATTGATATTACACGTGAATCGAGAACAACAAAGAGCGCCATGTAATACGACAGATGCTGCGAGGAACGAGGATATACAACACGAGACCAGATAAGATGGACGAGCTCGAGAGACCGTGTATCGTAACAAGGATAACTGCCAGTGGACCCGACCGGGAAAGATGGAATGTACATGTGCACAAATAAATACTTGCCGTGTATCGTGAAGCACAGATGAGATTGTCTACCATGCGTGCGTGAGAGGGGAAAGAAAGTCTGGCTGGCTGCTGATCAACGCCTCCTAGCGCTCCCCATCGACCAAGAACCTTCGCTCCCGAAATCTGAGTCCTCTTCCTCGTCAGAGTCTGTAAACGGGTTGGCGCCGGCGTCCTCGAATGCAGACCCTGCATGACCATGGGATCTCGCGCCATGCTGGGCGGAGGGAGGACGGGAGGCACCAGATGCCACGGAGAGTACCTCATCGTCATCGTTGTCCACGGAGAGGAAGTCGGCGTCGGAGATGGTATGGCTCCTTGGCGACGCGAAGCTCGCTAGTGAGAGCGAAGGAGACTCAGTGGGGGCGCTCTGGAGAGACGGGGACCGTGGAGAGCGAGGTGAGATAGAGTTAGCTCGCGCTGAGTGGCTCGACGGGGGGAGGATGGGGAGTGCGGGCCCAGATATCGAGAAAGAGGAGAAAGGAGTGCCTGATCTGGACGAGGGCGCTGAGAGGACATCTGGGTTGGGTGACGTAGGGATAGACAGGAGCTCGGGCGGCGGAGACATGGCCGGTGACAGGAGGATGGGCGGCGAAGGCGGAGCTGGGTAGCGTTCTGACAAGGAACCCAGCCCATGAGGGGTGGGCGAATTGTCTGACGCAGGAGATAGAGATCGTCCTGGTGATTGTACCGACGTCATATTTGGCGCAGAACCAAGGACTACTACCGGGGAGAACGGTGATTCGTCGGTGTAGAGCGCATGATCAGGGACGACTGGGCCGAATATTGGGCTTGAAGAGCCTTGGTGGGAGGGGAAGATCGAGGGGGAGTGGCGTGCCGAGAAGATGGGTGACGACTCGTAGTGCGCGGGAGATATTGTAGAGAAAGATTCCTGCCGCGCAGTCCTCGTGGGGGTGCGCACAGAAATAGACACACTGGGCGTCAATGGCGACGAGACATTGCTGATCACATGCGTCGGTGCGATGGGAGTGTAAGGGAGCGAAGCAATGGACTGCAACGTAAAGTAACACGTTCAGTTAACGACAAAGGTTCGATTAAAGCCAGCCTCATTCACCTCGTCAATGGAAGTGGTGGAGATACTGTTAGTGTGGACATCACGGGAGATGGCGGACTTTCGAAGTCTCAAGGTGCCTCCCGACAGCGTGCGACTGCGGTGTACCTCATTGCGCCATTCATCCACTTCACGCGCGACGAGCCCTTCGAGCTCGAATGTCTCCGCTTCATCGTCGTCACGCTTGGAGCCGGCATCTGGTCTCGTATCTCCCGAAACAGCAATAGGAACAGGGGCAGAGCGGCTCCGACGAGCTTGCCGCCTAGCAACAAAATCTTCTGCCCAGCGCTCGATGGCTGGGGCTATGTGGGGCTCATAGACAAACTAGATTGGCGGAATATCGAAAGTCAGCGACACGACTTGAGCAATGATTATTGAGGCACCAGATTTGATGCACATCAATGAGAGGACCTCGATACGCACCTCTTTGAACGCTACGATCGCTGCTGTTCCTGCGATTGCTGCAACAACGTACACACCGACAGCAGCTGCGGGCGCTGGCATCGTCTATCCTGTGTATGGGGCTTGGATCCTAGGATGGTCGTGCAGAAGTAATCCGTTTACCTCGATCCAAAACCCACTGGGATACTGACTGCCAGTAAATCCTGGTGTAGGAGTAAAGGCAAGAGGTAGATTGCACCAAGCGACTGCAAGTCATTCGGCACAGGCTGAGTGAGTAAATGGTCGGCCCGTTCCGTTGCCGGCGGAGCGTTCCGACGCCGAAATATTTTCTTTCTTGACCTTCGAGCATCCGGGTTTTGAGTCTTCGACTTCGATGGCACAGGAACTTGACATAAATTTGCTGCAGCTATCGAGGCTACTCGTCCTCGTGCATTGGAGTTCTTCACTATCAATATTGCCAACAAGCGACAGCGTGGTGGCAGCACGGCATCAGAAGTTTCGCGTCAGCGTGGCCCGTGCATGATCAACGATCACGATCATGAGCTCGGATTGGACATGAAACAGGCAGTCACTTGTTGGGCATTGCGATAAAAATTGTAAGAGATTCTTGATCACTGATGACCAAGGATAACGGGCCCGGCTTTCGGAAGGCTGGGTCAATGGTTGATCTGCCCATTTTTCAAGCTTTCCGCTTTCCAACCTTCAAGCAATTCAAACACGATCTTTTAATATAACTGGTGCGCTTTATTCGAACATCCCTCTCTACATCTCTCAAAGAAATCGTTCTTTGGCCTATCGGGATCTCGCTGGACTGCCGAGTTCGCGATGAGCTATGTTTATGCTTGCCTGATGATCATGATCCCATGGTGTCAAGGAATATGATGTGCTTTCAAGATGCCTCCGGGCGCGCGATCCACCGTAGCATCATATAAATCCTTCGTGGTTTTTGGGCAAACTGACGAAAGCCTCCCGTCTCTAATCGCATCATGGATCTCAACGCGTCCAAACTCTCCAAGATTCAATCTCTTAAATATTTTTTAAGCACACAATCGTCCGTCTCGTGAGCTTCAACCCTCCGATTCAAACCGGGCCCCCCAGTGACGTCGGGGGCTGTCGTTGTGTATGACTATGGTGAGTAAAACTGATCTCGCGTAAACTCTCCGTCTTCAACATGAAGGAATTTCACAACCCTTAACATTTCGCAAGAGGTTAGCTCTCCGTCTGTCTTTCCCCTGTATGGCGCTCCAGCCTATGCTCGAGGTGGGTTTAATCTGGTCGGATACCACGAACTGTTGTGGAGTACCCTGGATCTCACATAGTTCGTTGGGGCGTGATGGCAGCACTCTATGTCGTGGTGCGTGTTTCTTCGTCTGGAGTTGCGAGTGAGGTTGTACAATTGTGTTTCAGGCCCGTTACTCTGGCTCCATAGGTGTGCTGTGGGTCACAATATCAACCCCCAACTGACGTGTCTGAAACCAAAGCAGGTAAGGCTTTTTTCGCCAGCAATTCATTGATTACTTCACTGAGAGCCTGTTACAGGGGTCGCGTGTGTTGCTGGACACTTGCAGTGAGCCCATTCACGTATACCTTAGCATGAATAATTATCTGACAGTCGGTGTGGTGGTATGGTTCGATTTGGATTGACTTGTTCTTCGTCGAAAATCGAACAGCAAGATTCGACACCAAACATCCAGAGGTAAGCACGGCTTAGTTTTACATTCTTAATTGCGTGGTGTCAGTCCAAAGCATGAGCATTTCCACAGTTAGTTTTATCAATGTACGTTGCTGCTCAGTGGTTAAGCATCATCCTCATCACGGCTATGCAAGGCGTGGGACACCACCGAAGGTCCCTCCGTTTCCTATCTGCCACCCAACCACCTACAGCGATCCTCCTCGTGCGCGTTTATGTCCTGTGCAATGTTTGATGAAGGTTTCGGTCTTTTTGCTGGTGTTTTTTCTGCCAGACGATTGCGGTGGTGGTAGTGGGCGGGATGTAATACAACCTTCTTTTCTTTGGAGGTATTGTGAGTTGTAACTCGGTCCTGCAACACTCATCCGTGCGCTCACTCAGCACTTCATTTATAGTCTTATCCATGGGACCTTCAATTGGCAGTGGAAAAAGGATACAGATTCTCCTGCATTCAGACGATGGCCAGCAATCGAGTCGTCTATCCAGCTGGCGTTTGACACCGTGTTGCTGGTAGTCGTGCTGTTCGTGTTTGCGAAACACGCCCGCAAAGGCAGAAGATTAGCGGGAGGATGGTCTATCAATCCTCTAGTGAAGCTTTTAGCAGCAGACCATATACTCTACTTTTTCTGGTACGTCGGTGGTTTGACTCCATCCTAGAAAGCATCGATTCACCGTGAATCAGGTATGTGGCGTGGCAAGCGACTTCCCCAATTCCCAGTTACGCTGCGGGTCAGTCGCTCCCTGTGATAATCAGTGTGCTGGATGCATCGATGGTCATAACTGGCCCTCGCATGGCGCTCAACCTTCGTGCACTGGAACTTACTACAAGGGAGGGTACTTTTCAAAAAGAACCGAGCACGATCGGGTTTGGTGCGAGGGACTTCAGCTCGACCAGACAGGAGGGGCCGGAGTCCGTGGTGGAACATAGTCACGATCTGCGCTTGAACGTTCAACCATAGAGGTGATGCGAGGACTTGAGATCCGTGTTTGGTGGACTTGAACCGCCGCGCCTCATTCACCGATTTGTATCCCTACTCTCGAACAGGGAGTCACTGGCAGCTCGAAGCAAACTGAAACTCGAAGTCTTCGTGGCCTGGATTATGTAAGCGTGACTGCAGTCTGTTCTCTGTCGGACCTCGGAGTCCGTGGTCTGTCTTCAGGTGCATCGTGCATGTCCAGGCTCCCGGTTTTGTAGCCCACTCTCCGGAAGATATTCCTACCTGACCGCACAGGAAGTTGCCACAGTTTCGCTCCAGGCACCGAGGCTACTCGGTCTTATGCACTGGGGGTCTCGAATATCAACCGAGCGACAGTGTGTTTGCAGCATGGCGCCAGAAGTGTTAAAACCTTTGCGGTCGGTCTACTGGAGCCCGAATACCAGTAAAACACGATAACCTAACAGCATCCCGGCTTCGGATAGGTGGGTCGGCATCGATCTGCCAATCTTCCAACTAGATTCGTTCAGCAGCTCTTCAGCTACTAAGGCCTGCCCTCCCGAAAGAATGCGGATCTCTCACGAAATTTCACCTGGCGTCCGCACTTCACTTGACCACCATCTCCTACACCCGGTAGAGGATTCCTTCTTGGCCTATAATAAAATTACCTCTCTGTATATGATGACGGAGCACTCTTGGCCGTACGGGCCGTACCCACCACGGAGACCGGCGCTTAAGACACAAGCCCTGGCCATCGATTGGCGTCAGACCGTCGTTCTGGACCACGCCAACGCGGGCCAATGCATGGTGAGCATTCCCCAATTGCCATATTTGTTCGCAGGTAATAGATAACCAGGCGTGCTTGAGTAAATTGTTCAAGCCCAACCGGCCACTCCATCAAAGTGGAATGGCGTGATGCTATTCTCGAAAGTTGAATTCTCTATCTAAAATCTTATCAGAGACACCCATCTTCTATAAAGTCCCAGCGATGTGACATTGGATTGGATATCTACCAATGTCCTCTCAGCCCTTGCTGAATAACGCATCAGAATCTCCTTCGTCGCCCCAACATGTGGCGAGAGTTACCTTGCGAGGGTGCTACGAACTTATGCGCTGGCATAAACCTTTCATCGGCAACACCCTGACATTCTGGCCGTGTGGTACGCGGTCTGTCAGATGGTAAAGCATCTCGCTCACTGGCATACGGCCACCTAGCTTGGGGTATTACTATGGCCGCTCTGGCTAATCACACACCGCCTCGATCTCTCATTTTGCAAACAATCAAGTTCGGCATCAGCAGTCTGCTCTTGCACAGCGGTGGTTGCGTCTGGAATGATATTTGCGACGTCAGATTTGACAAGCAAGTCGGTAGGTGTGGTTTCAGCGGCCCCCAGAGGTTGAATCTACTCACGGACTAACATCAGAGCGGACAAAAAGGAGACCTCTTCCCTCCGGTCGCGTCACGACGGGTCAAGCCTGGGTTCTTTTGGTGCTTGTTGTGACTGCTTATGCGATCACACTCCCGGCCCCCAATAACACGACGTGAGTTTCCGTAGTATTCCACAGTATCGCCACCAAAGTCACACAACACACCAGTGCGATACTGGGCTGCATCTGGGTTTTCCCTTTAACAGGTCTTTATCCACTGACGAAACGGTGGACTAACTGGCCCCAAGCTTGGCTTGGCCTGGCCATGAACTTCGGCTTTCCGATTGCCTGGACATCTCAGACTGGTGAAGTGCAATCCATCGTCGTCTGGACCATGTATCTGGGGACTGTTTGGTAACGTATCCCATCTTACTTGTCGCATCTGATGAACTAACTACCAATGACCAGTTGGACTATTGTGTATGACACCATGTACGCAGTCCAGGACCGCAAGGACGACGTAAAAGCGGGAATCAAATCCACCGCTGTCCTATTCAGCGATTGGGTCCGCCCTATACTTTCCATATTCGCGGCGTCATTTGTGGCTCTTTTGGTTTTCTCGGGGATATGGAACGGACAAGGGCCCACTTACTTCGTCGTGTCATGCGGTGGTACGGGTATACATATGGCATGGCAGCTGCTGGCTTGGAAAGTAGGTGAAGGTGCCGACGACGACGCGAAGTTCAATGTATGTTTGTTTGCCGGAGCGCTCGTGTTCTCAGCTAATTTATACCCGGCCACCTAGTCTAACGGATTCATTGGCCTCCTCATTTTCGTTGGGGTGGCTTTGGATTACTCACTTCAGCGAACGTGAACAAAAAAAAAGCATCGGAATGGACTAGTCTATGCTACGGAAGATGTCTCTTGGGCTACACGTCAAGGACGGGTAACTCATTCAAGACTCGTCGATCCGATAACAGCGCTGTACCTCACAGTCATGTATGATTATCACCCCCCAGACCACGAAAGTCGAGTATCTCTTGTGCCAATTCCCTTCATCACTGCACCGCGGGACAGCCGTGATTATTTTCAGTGACAATCATTTGATGTATCAGGAGCACTGCCGGTAAAGACGCCTCAGATAGTCTTGACGTGCACAGGTACGGTGACGAACTGACCAGCCGGGCTGTCAGTGTGTGTACTCTGTGGGTAGACTCACCATTACTAAATATCAAGACCAGTGAGGACCGCCCTTCCTTCGATGGAGGAGTGGGGCATTTTTAGACACCCCACGGCGCCCTTGTTTCCCGCATGGTGGATTGTGTCCTCCGCGAATGACTCGACAAGAAGTTCGAGTCAAACGATTGCGGGCCCGTAGCTGGGATTCTCTATGCAGCCCCGCTACTATTAATACGAGGGGCGAAGTTGCAACAGTCGCCGCTATCTTGTGACCCAGCTGCAGCAGCCAGCGTAACGTATCATTGCTAAAATGTCGGCCCGCGCTGTCCCAGCTCCTGCAGCTGCTGCCTCCTCTCAAAATGTTACTCTGCCATCTATCCCAGAGCTGCTTTACCCCAACTTCCTAGATGTCTTGCTTCCTCCCGCAGAGCTTCCAAAGCTACCCGCCCCTCCCCAGAACGCGATGATGAATGCTCTCCGTGAGACTGCGCACCACACCTTTACCGGGAACGGCGCTCCGGCCTTCAATTCTACACTCTCCCCTACCCTCGACGCGTTTCAGGGTATGGGTCCTTTCACGAATGGAGAGAAGGTTCACCAGTACCTCACGAAGGCGTGGGCTGAAGACCCCGAGCTCACCCTTCGTATCATCTGGTGTACTCGCAGCATCCACGATGGCAAGTCTGACAGGGGGTTATTCTACAGGTACGGGAGGCGGTAGACGTCCTTGTTGGTCTGCTTTGTTAATTCCAGATTGTACTCCACAGAGCTTTTGCATGGCTATTCAAGAACCATCCACGTACCGCCATCGCCAACCTCCACTACTTGGTTGCTCCAGTCTGCTCTAGATACCGGACAGTGAAAAGCAAAACTGGCCCGATCAAGCTGCGGGTGGGTGCATCTCATGGGTATTGGAAAGACCTTTTGAACATCCTCGCACTCGCCACCGTTGATGAGCTCCCTCCTCGTTCATCCTTCCTGCACAACTACACGCAGCAGGGCTCACGTCCGAAGTTCGCTTCAAACGAGGAGCAGGAAGTGTGGTCGCGAGAGCAGCGGGTAAACGGCGCCCAAAAATCGCACGCCCGTCTGGTAAAGAGGCTCGCGCAGCCAAAGTACCGTGCGCTCTATATCGCCGTTGCCCAGCTCTTTGCCGATAGACTGATGGAGGACAAGCGCATTCTCGAAAAGATCTCGTCCCTTCCATCTGACTCCAAGGATCGGACATCACTAACCTTTTCCATCTCCCTCGCTGGTAAGTGGGCGCCCACCCCGAATGGATCGCACGACCGTGTTACCAATATATCCACTGCCATTTGCATCCTTCTGCACCATGGTCAAGTCACTGGCACCCTCCACTCTAAAGTCCCCTTCTCCCTGACTCCATCCCCGCTCGAGGCCCACGTTCTACGCACATTCTTCCAGCGACACATTCTGACACCCTTGCGACGGGCGCAATGCCTCCCAGAACCGCTCATGTCTGCCAACCGCTGGTCCGAAATCGTCTACTCGCGTGTCGCATCCATCTGTATGAATAATTGCACAGACAAGTTCTTCGCACACGATCGCAAGCGTTTCATTTCTTACCTCACCGCCGTCGAGTCGGGGAAAACCCAGATTAGCGGGGCAACGCTCCTTCCACACGAGCTCGTCCAACAGGCGATGCAGATTCCGAATTTGGGACTGGTGCAACAGTTGGCGGAAACGAAAATGCGCGTCGTCGAGGCCCAGTGGAAGACGCTCGTGAAGAGGCTCGAGGAGTCCGGTGAATTGGATAATTGTATCGCCGTGTGTGACGTGTCTGGATCGATGGGGAGTATCTCGTACTTCCAGCGCAGCCGCAGTCATCTAGCGAACTCCAAATTCAACGTCAACCCGATCGGGCCTGCAATCTCGCTCTCGCTCCTCATCGCGCGCCTCGCCAAGCCTCCCTTTAACGATGGGTTCATCACCTTCTCTTCCCGGCCTCAGTTCGTCACTCTTAACCCCGAGCTCGGGCTAAGAGATACAGTAGCGGCCATGAGTCGTGCACACTGGGAGGGAAACACCGACTTTGACGCCGTTTTCCTCAACCTGTTGCTACCTCTCGCATTGAAGAATGAAGTCGCGAAAGAGAACATGATCAAGCGCATTTTTGTGTTCTCCGATATGCAGTTCGACTCGGCGCGCCGCAAAACGTCGCAAAATACAGCTGAGTGGGAGACAAACCACGATGTGATCGAGCGAGCGTATTTGGAGGCAGGTTACGACATGCCGGAGATCGTGTACTGGGACGTCTCGCAGCACCCCTCTGAAATCACGACCCCTGTAACGGGTAAGAAGAAGGGCGTCGCATTACTTAGCGGTTTTTCGCCATCATTGTTGAAGGTGTTCATGGACATTGACGAGACGGTCGAGGAAGAGGACGAGTGGACGGAGGTAGACAAGGATGGGGAAGAGGCTAAGAAAGATAAAATGGTGCTTACCCCTGTGGAGGTTATGAAAGTGATACTTGGGCGGAGGAGCTTTAATGGGCTTGCTGTTATTGACTGAGGTATGACCCCAGGGTGCAAAATAATTGACTTGTTACAGTTTGAAGTAAATTCAGCGCGGGGTTCACGTTTGTATGGTCTGCTTTATCTGGCGAAGGGTTATGTTACAGCATAGTACTTGCCGCGACTGCGACAGTGATTTGCTCCTGGTGAAAAATGAAATCAGAAAAATCTCGAGTCGACGCGTCATGGAGACCACGCGATTTCCACGTGACCGCGTCTCGGGTAAATTTGGTTTCGAAAGGTATACCAGACAAAGTTGGGAGAAGATAACGCTCCTCTGGATTCTTGAGGCCGAGCCACCTTCTAGTTATGAACAATAAACATGAGTCCTCAAAAGCGCATTGTCTGTTGTATGCTAATTGAATGCAAGCTTACGTCTCGTTCGTAGTCTGGTGATTTCAAGCAAACTCATTCCGGTGCGAGGATCAACACTCGCAACGGCACCCCCACATTCCGCCTCTCCGCTGCAAGCTTCCTAATCCTATCCCTCGGCACATCGAAAGCTCTGATCCTAAGCGTCTTAAGCGTCGGGAGGTAAAGCCTATTCGCGTAGGAGGGAGAAAGATATTCCATATAACCTGACCCCTCAACAAGGGCGCTAGGCCCGAGCTCGAGCGTCTCGAGTGCGATAAGCTGCCTGTAGAGCAGCGCTGTGCATGGTGATTCGCAATCTAGAGCTGTCAGCACAAACTCCTTCAGACCCGCGAGAAGATCCCGCCGACCACCCCCCAAGCTCGACACCCAGACGACCATCCTGCAAAGCAGCGACACGAAGAACTGGTTGGGATAGGGGAAGTCGAATTCGAGGCTGATGAGGTTGGGCGCTGCGAGCCGTGTGAGGAGGTTGTCAGTCCAGGAGCATGCGTGCGCTCTGAGTACCAGTTTGGTCAAATAGGGCATTTCAAGAACCTCGGTTGGGGCCCACGTCCACACGTATCCAGGTGCATGTGGAGTGAGTTTGAGGGTCTCGAGGCAGGGGAGCGCACGTAGGGCTCGCAGCAGCAACCCCCAAGCCAGACCACTGAGTTGGCACTCTTCGTTGAATTCAAGGTCGAGGGTGCGAATGGACTGATGGCCAGCGAGCCAGCCTGCGCTCATGTCCACCAACAGGAGGTGGTGTAGGCGCGGGGCTGCACCACCAAACAGCGTGACCCCAAAGGGGCGCGGCGTGACATCTGCGGTGATGGCCCCGTTGGTAGGGCGCTGTTGTAATTGAAGACTTTCAAGTTGTGCCGCTGGCAGAGAAGTGTCGGAGAGGATATAAAGTGCCTGGTCCATGAGCCAAGAAGGGGCGTCGAGATTGAAAGTGCGCCAGCGTGGTACACATGGCAAGAGGGCGTAAAGGAGGGCGAGGAAAGGAGATATATCAGTTTGATAGTCTTCTGGGCTCTCGTCGTCCCATGTTTGCCATTGAAAGTCGATATCGAGTGATAGAGCGCCACTGCGCTGGAGGTACGTCTGAAGAAAGACAGGGGTGAATGGCGGAGAGGCAACGTCATCACGCCTGGCAACGATCCTTGTCCAAAGGGAAGGATTCGCAAGTGCGGTGTCTCTCCAATATTTGCAAACATGAGAAACAGTTAGCTTGGGCGGCAATAGACCCCGAAGGCGGATTGGTTGCGCAAGTGTATCCGGAACGCCTTGCGAAGGGGTCATTCTTTCGTCGTCGCCTTCACAACTTTCCGCCAACTCTTCATACGTCAACCTATCGCCATCTCTTCGCCCCAACTCAGGCCAGGCATGAAGCTCAAAGATGTACGATAGTAGTTCGCTTGGTAGGTCATGCACTGGGCACAGATCGTCCTGAGGCGGTGAGAAAGGAGTATTCGCCATCGAGGATGCGATCAGCGATGGTAGTTGTTGAAGAGCAGCGTACGAGCGTTGACACTCCGTCACGTCATCGTGGGCGCAACGAAAACTTAAAGGACGGAGGGTCTCCTTCTCGGAGTCTGGCCGGTCTTTACGATCGGCGGAGGTGACGCCGCAACCTGTATCTGCGGTATTCGGCCCAGTGAACAACCTGGGCCACAAACTCTCGCCTGCATTGAGAGCAAGGCCACAAGGGATGGTGGAATGAAAATACTCACAACCCGTTTCGAGGTCCTTGTACACGGGAGCCCAACCCTAGGCCCCCCGGTGCAAGTCAGCTAGTTTTTAAGGATAGCTACCCATGAACGTCTGCAAAAATCTAGAGAAGGCTTCGGTCTTCAGGCTATCGTAAGGCGAAACCTATGACCCGGAGGTGGGCGAATTGGAGGTGGACGCATCGGAGGTGGGCGTATCGGGAGGTGGGCGTATCGGGAGGCGGGCGTATCGGGAGGCGGGCGTATCGGAGGCGGGCGTTATCCTAATGGGCTTCCAGGCGAGGTCGCTGGATACCAGGCCCCTTCATGTCTATGTAAATTAGTATGAACCCATGGTGGTTGTGGTATGCGTTAAGGCTGTGCGATGGAACTGAGTTGGTCTTGATGGCAGTCGACGTTGAATCTCTTCCAATGGGATGTCTATCTGGAGTTTACCAGCACTAATGTTACATAAACTATCGATCCACAACATCTGGAACATGAACTGTTCGTCAATGTCTAACGATGTATTCAAGCGTATCAAGTGCTCCTGCGTGTCAGGTCATCGGACGCGGGAGTACTACTAGTAGCCAAGATCCTTTCCGAGGGGCGAGGGGCGATATTCGCGACGACGCCCTCGCGCTCTTTCTCTTTGCGGTCGGTTTCCGCATCCGCTCCTTCGGAAAGTCACAGATACCCTGATCGATGATCCATAACGTCTTGAGCGTCGGCAGGTAGGACTTGATTCCCATCTGAGGGAAGCCTAGAGACACTCGATGTACCCAATGGGCCCCGTCGTCCCATACTTCCCAGTAAACATCGATGCCGGCTGGTTGATAGTAGCTTCTTGCGGCACTGGACATACGTCTGAACACAGACAAGTGACAGTAGCATTGCAGCTTGAATCAGCTTTCCGATCTTGATGCTTGTCCAAAGGATGAGGTTCGCAAGCGCGACGTCCCTCCAGTACTTGTATACCCGAGATTCGGCGATGTGCTTTGCAAGCGAATTGCGAGTGCCTTTACCAGCAACGTTAGGGCGTTTTTCCTCACTGTCCCCACCCCCTCCGGTTAACTCCTTAAACTCATCCTCCGCGTCGCGTTGTCCTTGGCCCGAATTTTGAAGATACGTGTATCTCAATCGGGAGGCCTCGGACAGGACATCAGTCGCCCTCAGGTAGTATAGGCGGATTGTTAGCCATTCAGAATTATGGTCGATGGAGGCAAGGACTCGGAGAAAGCTCGAGGTACTGTGAATTGCCTAGAAGCCAATTAGTCTCCGGTAGGCAGGCCAAAGTTTCGAATGAAAATACTATAGTCGTCCCTTCTCGAAAACTGTTTTCTTTGGATTACTGTGAATAGCTTTGCAAGTACTTATCCTCGTACCTTTGCTCAACTGCAATTTCCCAGTGTCAGGAAAAAGTAGAAGAGCTTTTGTCTGCGACCATCGTAATGTCGAGAAAACAGTCGCATCTTGGCAGAGACTCTCCTGCTAGTTTAACCAGTGGTGATGCCAGGATTCCTCTGCCGGAAAACCCTTTTGTTCCACCTCATTCCGACGTCTGTTACATCCACCGCCTTCCAAACGAGTTATTATCGCTCATCTTCGTATCACGGCTGCAAAGTGAAGTGTACAAGGAGATAGAAGTCGGCCTGGAGGATGAGCATCATGCGGAAGCCTGGGACAAGCGGAACCAGGTTCAAGAAGAGAGAGAAGATGCAGAGGCGGATGGATCCACTTCATTCCCGTCGCCGGTGCTCGTTTCCCAGGTCTCCAAACACTGGCGCGACGTTGCTCTCGCCACACCTGCTCTATGGACAAATGTAGTGGTAAGCCCTTCAATGCGGTGGCCCTTTACGCGGGTGCGTGCGTGGCTCGAACGCAGCGCAAACCTTCCCCTCAACATTAGTATCCGCTGTGACGATGACAGAGATTATGAGCCAAGCCACGGTTCGGGCTCAGAGTCATCTTCCGATGATGATTCAGATTCCTCCTCATCCGCCGCACCAAGTGATCCTTCGATGCCCAGGGCCCATTTCGACGAGTTGCTCCTCATGCTCCTCCCGCACATCCCCCGCTGGCGTGTACTTGAACTCGGTGTCTACGACTATGAGTTCATGCGCGTTTTCCTCACTCGACTCTCAACAACCAGCGTACCATCGGCTGACCGACTTCATATCCTCTCTCTCCGGTCATTCGACGCGCTTTTCAATGGCGCTGCAGCAATACTGCCTGATGATGTGCAGTATAAGCTCTTCAATAATGGCGCGCCAGAGCTACGCTGCCTCGAGCTTTCGGGCGTTCACATCTCGTGGAATCAACCTTACTTCTTAGGCTCTGTCAACCTCGTCGAGCTGTCTCTGTCATATCAGGCACCCATTCTTGCCCCTTCATGGCAGACATTTTCACATATGCTTCGTGCCTCACCGACTCTCGAAAAGCTTGTTTTATGCATGTCCGGCCCTTCCGCTGAACTGCAACCGTGGGACGACGCGGTAATCGAGCTCCCGGCGTTAAAGGAGCTCCAACTTCTGGATCTTTCTGCGGCTTATGATACGTCGCTGTTCCGTCGCCTGGCTATGCCATCTCTCAAAACTCTAAGTCTCAATATATCTGATCTTTGCTCGAAGGAACTTGTCGACGTTCTCGTAGCCCCAGGACAATCACCTGCCCACGCCCCTGCTAGCCACGGCAAGGCCAGTGTCCTTGCTGGAATCGAACATCTATCACTCCCTATGTTTACGTCTCGCATAGAAGAAGCAGCGCGCGTTTTGGAGAGCCTAACAAATGTAAAAACCCTCGAAGTCATCGAAAGTCGTCGCCGTTCGTCCATCATCCCGCTCCTATATTCTCTCGGGCCGGTGTACCTCCCACATTTGTCGCGCCTGGTGACAAGGGGAATTACAGGCGCTAACCTGCGGATGCTAGTGTCTCGGAGGGCCGAGGGTGGCGCGGCACTAAGAGTCCTCGGCATCAGAGATATGAGGCTGTTGGGAGGGCCAGACGTGCAGTGGTTGAGAGACCATGTTGATAGCGTGGAGTACTTGTGGTGATTTCGGTGAGTCTAGTACTCCCTAAGGTTCCCGATGCTTCACCCAGGAGTATGAAGTTGATACAAACATCTGATTCTAGTCCAAAAAATGGGCCTATGCTAATCCACTTTGTGACATCCCTTGCGGTGACCATCACGATGTAGGTATTGGTCAATCCTCGGTCCTTGGATTCCATGTATGTGGGGATCTTGCCCGAAAACAGAGTACATGCTACAGTGTCGGCTTGCATGGCATGTAGACGGCCACGAGTTCTGTTATTATCGCTGATGAAACATTGAAAGGTGTCTATGTCTAAAGTCGGGTTCAAGAGCCAGTCTGCCTGCACCTGTGCTGAATATAGAACAACGTTTCCCTGATAGTTTAGCTCATAAATCCTATCCGCCAACTCTGTACGCCAACGGATGCAGTACATATAAGTACTTATGATCAATTCATCATCCTAGCAATGATATGTGCTTTTGTCCCAAACTTTCATCTTGACTTCATTCTCGCGGCTTGCAAGACAGCAATATGGCCACAGAGCCTCCATTTCCTTTGGAACCATATCTGCCATGGGAGAGAATGTGATCGCTCTTCGGAAACCGGCTCCTGCCACCTCCTCATGGTTTAAATCAACAGGCACCGTTGTTACTGTGCGAGGCTGGGAAACGACTCGACAGATCGTGTTAACAGTCAGCGGACGCCCGCGATTCAATCAAAGATGGGTGATAGTGACATGTCTCAATTGCTCCACAGTTGACAGTAATATTGATGTATCAAAGGGTGTTAACCATTGTGCGCGACGATCCCTCGCCACTCTCCCGAATGGAAAGCTTAGTTATACGTATACGTCGATGGCGTCAGTTCTGCCATCCTCGAGGCGGACATCTGCAACCCGCGCGTGCCACACAGGCGTTTGTAGTTCATTTGCCACCATATCCAAATGAATGGTACGTGATCACCGTTAGCTATCACGATGAAGGTGCCGCGCGTCAATCACAACGTATCAAGAAGCACAAATAACAGTACGCTGCAGCTCTTTGCACTGGAAGGTCCCCAGGGAGCTCCGCGTTCTGCTACTAGACCAATGATAGAGCCAATTGTCATCTGCACTTAATGTGACGTTCCACACTGCGTTGCAAGCATGAGCTCCTAAACGCCCTACTTCTCGACTTTCTATTCGATCACCTTGTCTTCGGATATGCCACGCTCAGGGATGTGCAGCAACGATAACTATAATAAGAGGCGTTGGGCCGGTACTTCACTACTCGCTCAAAGTTTCTCGATGGCTCATCCGTATTACCAACTCCCAAACCCAGGTCAACTATCTGTACAATTCCCTCAGCCTCAACTCCACAACCTTCATTGCAACCTCCAGCAACCTTGTGAGGCGGAACTTGCCTCTCATGAGCTCCCATTACCCGACCATTGGGATATCCCAAAGAAATCTGCCAATCATCCCTTATTGTCGGGTATTTCGAGGTTCCTCTTCAGGGCATTATGCATCGTCTCAGTTGCTCGTCCATCCCTCGAGCACCACTGGGGCTCAAAGAAGTCGGAAGAGGGCTGGGTGGAACACAAAACTCGGATCGTGTCAGCAATCACCAACGGAAATGTAGTCGTAAGTAATGCGGGGCTTGCGGTCGCTAGCTTTCGTCACCTGATCCTACATTTTGGATATAGGCTGGGCTGACACTTGCTACCTCGTCGGTCTTCCTGACGACTACCCCGCCTTTGACATCTTTGGTGGGCTATACCGTAGTTGCATCCTATATCCTTCTTCTTGGGTCCTTCGCCCACTCTCTTGGGAGCCTCTTGATAGGCATCGCCGTGGTGACTATCTACGACTCTTGCGATCGAATCTGGGCGAAAGATGTGCGTATTTTCAGATACACTTCACTTATCCTCTAACCTACCATCGCCTTACGGCCAATGCTAGACTCTTATGGCGACTCGTTTTCGAGTCTGTGCCACTCTGGTACTCATCGCATGGCCAGCTTTATCACTCGCCTTCTCACTTTTATGCCTCATGGGTGGTAAGCAACTCCTCCATTATATCAAAGCCAGATATATGACACTAATAATTGTCCAGCCCTTCTGTTAGCAGGATTTGCATCTGATGCGATTTTCCTGCGAGTTCTCGCAGCGGTGGAAATCCTCGCGTGGGTTTGGACCCTTCCCTTGTTTGTTTGGATCTCCTTGCCGTTTGAAGATTGGCAGGCTCACTTCTCAAAAATCAAAAAAGTTACCGCGAGGGGCTGAGAGACCAGCGCCCGCATTTCCCGGCAATGTTTCCCTCAACTATGGAAATTTCTGCAACCCAGAAGACGTCTGCGTTAATTTTCCTGTCACTTGAGTCTTGATGATGCCTAGCTCCTGTCTGCTCCTGTGGTGCGATTGATTGTAAAAGTATGGCCTGTGTATTATGCAGGCATTTCAGGACTACTCTGGCATCTGTACGCGCCGATTATTCCCGTGCCAATATATATGAAAAATCTGCGTGCCAATCCTGCGTTGCACAATCTCCACTCGAGCTGCAACCTCCAGCTTCCGGGCCACTACGAAGTAGAGTCGAAGCAGCACAGCCACTGGCTGGACCTACTTTCGCACAACCGTAACCGCAGCCTCGTACACCCGATACGGTCTGCCACTTAGTTTCGAACAGTTATACCGTTTCCCATCAAGACGTCAGCGGTCATGGCCAGGTCACAGGAGAGCTTTACATTTACCGTGGGCAAGTTAGGTATGTATCTGTCCATACCGACTGTTCTCTTCAAACTTACGCCAATAATGACTGGCAGACGCGGGAATGGCTGTAAGATACGCGACTATAACTATGCGACACGAGCTCTGATATTATCATTGGATTTCGGATAGATTCTGCTAGGAGAACGAGCGCATCTGATCGAGTTTCCATCGGTCCTACTTCCTCCGGGTGCAACCACAGGCTCGATAGTCAACATCGCAGTACACCAAAACATCGCAGAGGAAAAGAAGCGCAACCAGGAGTTCTGGTCGCTTCAAGAGGATATTCTTGAGACTTTCGGGCGAAAATCTCCCGAGAATCCACAACTAGAGGTTCGTCATCCGTGATACCTTGCTGGTACTCGCTATAACACTCATGTTTACCTGGGTGTTATGCTCAGGTCCGAAACGTCACCCAGACATCTGTGACCCTCGAGTGGCCACCTATTCAGCTGGCTACTGCAAAACTGCGCTCTCTTGATATATACAAGAACGGGCAGCGCCTCGCCGCGATCCCAAATGCACACACAAATACCTCCACCAAGCTCTCTGGTCTCTCTGTCGACACTCCCCACACCTTCCAGCTCGTTCTACGTACCTCGGCCGGGACATTCCCATCAAACCTCATACGCGTCCGCACCCACACCATTGCTGATACGAGCGGGATATCGGTATGCTTTGGGAGCGTTGGAGACGAGGTCATGTTGGAAAATGCCAAGCTCGCTCTGAGAGAGATGCGGGCGAAGTGGAGTGACAAGATACAGATAGATACCACCCACTTCGTGTGCACGACTCCGGCGGTAACACCCACTGGTGCCCAAGCGAGCGGAGGAAACATCAATGCGGGCCCTGGGGTGGAGTACCAGAGAGCACTGCAGCTCAGCATCCCGGTTGTGCAGCCGCAATGGATACTTGCGTGCCACTCCGAGAAAAGGTATGATTTCAAATGGTATTCTCATCGCCTCGAAGGTCTAACCAATTTCCATTGTATCTACACAGAATGGTGCCTATAGCAGGCTTCTACCTGGGCGTAACACCGCCCAATCCCTCCCCCTACCAACGCCCGCAATCAATGTCGCAAGCCTCGCTGCCCCAAAGTGCCTCCGCGCACAAAAATGCCGCGTCCCGTATGTCAATGCCCGCGCCACAGCGGACCACCTCAAATACGCCACCGCTGGCCACGAAAAGCAGCACAAGCCAAACGTTCGAGCCTACTCCTGAGGAGGATAACGACCAGGAAGAAAACGGACGAACAGAGGCCATTCGTCCGGCGGTTTCGGAGATGAGACACAAGAGCAGCGGGACGATGGATCGCAACTTTAAGTTCCCTCCGTCGTCAAGTGCATCCCCACCTCCCCCTGTCCCGTCGATTTCTGTCGCGCCTGTACAACAGCCGGCTCCGCCTGCAGGGCCGGCGCTGGCTATAAAGAGAGAGTCCGAAGGGGAGAGCGACCTCACCCCAGTCGGCATGGTCGCGCCGTCAAGCGTCGAGGTCCCTCCCCCACCACCTATTGAGAAGGAGAACAGAGGGCGGAGTGTTGCTGAGGAGGAGGGCGAGGAGGAAGTTGGGGAGACGGTGGAGATTGATTTGCGCTGAACCACTACTCTTGGCACGTCCGAAACTTTGTCTGCGTCGCATATTTTTATTCGGAAAACTTTGGCATTGCACTCTGACGGTCTCATATTTGCGCCAAAAGTGCCCATAATTTTTAACTCAGCAGCAAGTTGACGCGACCTTTAGGCTTATGGAATGTATTTCTTCGCGGGAGCCGAACGGAAGTCACTGCTGACGAGCTTGAATTGAAGTGGCCGCCCGCAGGTTGGAGCCGAAGCATGGTTTCTGTGGCAAGGGAAACGATTAGCAGCTGTACAATGCACTCAAATGGAGTCCACCGAAGTCGTATGATATCGGCCTGAGCAGAGGTGGATGCAAGTCTTGCATGAACTGAGGGTGGCTAGTACTGACTCCGAAAATACATTACTCCAACCCGACATTTCTCCAGCTTACTATTGTGAAGAGCATCATTCCGGGTATCAGACCTCCCAGTCGACAACTAGGTACCATAGTCAATACCGGTTCCGACCAACGTCAAACGGCATCCAGAGCCCTCTCCAGTTGTTGGGCAATTATTGAATGGACATCGCTCGTGAAATGCAATTCATCTAGCCAAATCCCACCTCCTTCATCAGTGACGTCCTCCTCCTGAAATCCGTACTTCGTGGGGTCATCCAATATGGCAGTAATGACGGAATGAACAGAAAAAAGAATTACAGATGCATTTTTGTTGTCGGATGCGAAAGCTTCTATCCGCGATTTCAAGAGCCTGTTCCACGTCAGATACCGGTCAACGACATCGCCGCCTGATTCCAGTGCTGAGGAACCTCGCATAAGACAGTGAAAGGTGACAACGCAGCACGAAATCTCACCGCTAGGTGATCGGTCGATTGGGGGGACATCGATAAGGAGAAAGTTCCGCGCCCCAGACCCTATGTACATCTCATCAAGGCCATCATCAAAGAGTTTGTCCACAATTTCTTCAAGATCTGCTTCGTCAGTCAGTCTGGGTGAGAATAAAAACGTCAGACTGCTGCAAGGATAAGTGCGCCAAGGGCCGCAACGCCAAAACTTACCCACAATCATTTATACCCAACCACAAGACTACAAAAAATTTAGTGATCAACTATACAATGATTCCTCGTCATCATACCATAAAGCGTTTGTGCGGGATCCAGTGAAGGATTTGATTCAGGCCCGCTTTTCTTAGGAAACTGGGCAAAGAATCTGCTTATTTGGTCCGACATATCATCTTCTACCGTGCTCCCGGGGACCGCATAATTAGAGGCTTGCAACCTTTCCAAATCGACATCTCTTGATTTGTTCACAGATTTAAGGAAATGTGCGAGCTGTTAGGCCAAGTTCAAAGTTTAGGCGCGACAAACAACTGCGAGTACATACCCACGTCACACAACTATCGAAGTAACTCGTAGAGTCACCACTTTCGAGTTATGACGGCGTCAGATGCGTAGCACATCAACATCTTTACTTACAATACTATCACCCTCGTAATATGAAGGAGGCCGCGCCAAGAGCGACTGGTCACCGAGAAGATGAGGTCTACGTTTGCTGCGAGCGCAAAGTCAAATATTGACCTTGAACGATTAATTTTGACAAGTTGGATAGACTAACCAGAGGGATCTGGGTGGTTTGAGACGACGGCTCCACCATGGTTTGCCTCGGAGTCGTCCATCCCGCGTTTGGTTGCACAGGCCACCCTAATTGATTAGTCTCCCGTCGGCAGACCAAAGTTTCGAATGAAGATAGTCCTTCCTTCTCAACAATACTGATTGACAGTGCCGATGGTGGTCAACAACCAGGTTAGGAAATTGAGTTGACTGCTGGCATACGAACAAATAGTAATGAAGATAAGTATAATCCATGGCTATTCCTACTCATATCAACATAATGCATAAGTTCTACCTCCCTGACATCGCCGATCTCGAGTCCACGATGACCAGCCCCGGAACGTCAACCTAATCGTTGACTCGAATACAAAAGAGAACTCCGACGACAAGTGAACCCGATGGATAAGTTAAATCTTACAGGTAATGTACACAAACACTGGCTCCGCCCCCCTTAACCAATTGGCGGATAACAACCCATCAAGCACCCTCGCCATAAGCGAGCATCAGCGCTTGGCCGCCACTGCGGACATGATCAACACACCCGCTAGACCACCCAGTGCGCCGACTATCGCCCAACGCGTCCACTCATCAAACCGCATCACGATCGGTATTCCCGAATCCAATGTCGCTCCACGGAATGCGTAAATCACAACGCCTGTGATAAATCCAGCGACCGAGTATGCGAGGAACACGAGTGGGAGGGAGAGCAAGACGCTCCGACGCTAGGCCAAGATTTAATTAATGCGTGAGACGGAGGAGATGGATGGAGCATACCGAAATTAGAACGAGGCCTTCTCCCCCTGAGCGACTGGTACCCTGATCCATGTCGGTTTTATACCGATAGAGCGCGGCAAAAGATGATATCATGCTGGCGGCAGAGCACATAATCGCCACGAGCCCAGCGATACGTGCAACATTATCCAAGCCAGGAAGCGTCATAAGGGTCACAGAGGCACTCAGAATGATCGCAGCCTGGAGGCATTTTGTTAACCGGTGAGCTACCAATCTAGACGTAGAGGCGAAACTTACCACCAAACATGCGCAAGCCCCGGCCAGGAATAGCGGACCGCCATGGTGGGAAGCAACGCCACTCTCAGCATCGATGTGGTTATACCTTGCACGGTCGACAAACAGGAGGGGAATACCAAGACAGAGAATCCCGACGAGGATGTCGACAATCGTCCGGCCGACAGGAACGCGTTTGCGAGTAGGTTGGGCATGAGGAACGTCCCGAGGGAGTGGTTTGTGGGGGCGGAAATGCACTTGGCGCCAATGAACTAGAAGCCCCGAACGATTAACATGTGTTGTAGCATGAGGAGGTACATGAGACATACCGACGCGCAAGAGAATGCGTGCAATCATACGGGTTTGCACAGTACTTGACTCATGTGAATCTAGAGGACCACGTAAGCATGATCGTCCGCTGCCGTTGGAAGGACTATGCTCGCCATTGAAGTTCGTAAGGAGTCTCAGAAGTTCTTGGCACTCGTCCTGGGTGAATGGTGGCGGGACAGGTTGTGGGTGCGCGAGCAAGCGATCGGTGTAAGACCAGTGAAGAGCATCCGTAGCTTCTCTCTGCGCGCTTTGCGGAAGGATGACGTGTGCCGGATGAGATTCCACGAACGACCAATATCGGTATTCATCGTCCAGTCCTGCACACAAACCTTATAAGCCTTCCAATAAGAACCAAGAAACCTGGATGCTTACTCTCGTCTTCCCTAGCACCAACTTGTGCATTCACACCGGGCACTTCACTGGAGATCCTGCGTGCTCTATGGTCCACCCAGCTGACCACCGGCTCACTCGGAATCTTCGTCCTTCTGAAGCCCTGTCTCCTAACTGGGCCCTCCCTTACCCACATTTCGCAGCCCTCAGGAGCAATCCCCGAAGTGTCTATCGTGGCCATCACATCATCCAGGCTTTTCAGATTCCGTAGGTCAACGTCGGTAGTGGCGTGAATTCGGGGGTGTACGAAGTACCGCAAGCCGTGCGGGAGCGCATGTTCTACCCATCCTCGCCCAGCATACGGCCGCGTGACGGACCCATAGAAGTGTGTCTGTGCGGAGCCGTTCTCGGCGAAGTGCGCTGGTTGGGCCCACTGGGGGACAGGCTGGTCGATGTGTGCAGAGCGATAAGTTTGGGCGATCTGGCTTGATGCACTTGGTTGTGGGAAGGAAGTGATAATGGGGGGAGTGGGCGGGCGGGAAATCAGTGGGCGACGTTCGCTGAGTGAAATCATTGAGGTCCATAAATCTGATGCAATTGAGTGAAATGGACCTACTCGGTCACGCGCACTGGGTCCCTACTTGCAAAGTATCCAGCGTTCTCGCCGTAGGTGTATGCAGATGGTACATCACGTTCAGACCTATCTCTCGTCAGCACTCGTCATACCTGCATAAAGCCACATAGCACCTACTTGGAGAGCATCACTTCATGCATAGCAGGCAGTGGGACGACTACAGGCTCCGCAGCAGGAACAAAGGTGTCGTCACGAGGTGAGCGAGGGTCGAAAGGCCTAAAACAATGGTGGTGAGAGGTCAGTAAGTCTAATATCAAATGATCCAAGCACGCACTCGGGCACGTGAATTGTCTCCGTTGGAGATTTCGCTGCGACCGCCTGTGCAGGTACGACTTGGTACTCGGGGTCGACAGCCCTTGTGTCTGCAAATGGGTCATCGTTATGGAGTCTAGACCACCACAGATTAGTGCATAGTCAGGGAGAAGGCGGAAGCGACGCACGGCAGACTCGTCCTACTTTGACCGCTAAGACTCCCACTTCCGTTACTCCAGGAGTAGGTTGTGGTAGCATGTTCTCGGGGTTGGAGAGATGAGCGACTGGGCTTTGCGCTCACGTTGCGACTCGGCTGTTGCGTTAGAATTTGTGTAGAAGCTACCGACGAGCCACGGGGGCGAGATGAAGCCCTGGAAGGTTTACGAGATATCGCGCGCTCAGCCACCACTCCGGATCCAGACCCAGTTTCTTGGCGCGGCGAAAAGCGATGGTCTGCCCAAACATTCGTGCCATCTTCAGTTTCTGGCTCCATTGGGGGAGGTGTGGTAGTGCGTGGCATACCGAAGAAGGAATTCGAGTGCGGAGAATCCTCTACTGCAGCAGCCTCCACGGGCGCGGGTGCATGCACAGGCGCAGGCGCAGACGCAGGTGTGGTCTCGGTCGTTGCTATGGTCTCGGGCTCATCGGTGTACACGGGTTCGGGCTCAGGCATGGTCGCTGCCTCGGGCTCAGGAGCATACTTCGTTGCGGGCTTCTCAGGAGAAGTTTGTTCAAGTGTTGGAGTTTTAATGACAACGGAAGGAACTTCGCGAGGAGCCCGGGGCTGGGGCTGTGGTGCAGGTTGGGCCGGAGGTGGAGCAGTTTGAGCGGGAGGTAGAGTAGTTTGAGTGGGAGGTGGAGCAGTTTGAGCGGGAGGTGGAGCAGCTTGAGCGATAGATTCTGGCTCTGCCACGAGGACTGCCCCTGACAAAGGAGAAGGTCCAACGGGTGGAACTTCGACAGCAGTCGCAGCGGCTTCACGAACAGGGGACTCCGCAATCGGGCTGGGCGCTGTGGACGTAGAGGGCGCGCGGGGCTGAGGTGGAGCGAGAGTGTCGATCTGTTTGAGCGAACTCGAGGACCCCTCGCGCTCTAGGGAGGCCCTTGGCGCCGGGGTACCGCTCTGAGGTTGCAGTCTACCAGACTGCGAACCAGATAGCGAAGCAGTGTCAGAGTCGGGGGGAGGAGTCGTTGCGCCAGTACGGAGAGGAATGCTAAACGCGGTTGAGGAGCGGCGCATAACCGTCCCCACGCGTGAGCGGAAGGTGGACTTCTTGGGGTTAGAGGGAGAGGTAGACATGATGAAGTGGAAGATGGCGTTGCCTGTCGATAGCTCGGGATATGATGTTAAGTACGATTGTTACGAATGTTGTGCCAGACAAGTGGGTGTAACGCAAGACAAAGAGAAGGAGGAAGGAGCATTATCTATTTCTAAGGACTGCCTGGCGGTTTCGATGAGGACGGACATGCATGAGAAGACACCGACTTAATCGTTACGCAGCTTGTAATCTGCGATATGATGTGCGAGGCCTTGGGCTGATAATCGCGTGCAAACCGAGAAGCATGGTGAACACGTGTTGAGACGTGAGATGCGACACAAAGGCAAAGCAAGGTTAGATGAATCGTAGCTGAGTCCACTCCGCGCGGTGTAGCTAGCAGGATCCGAGCAACTCAGTGGGCCTTCAGGTACTGACAGGCGCGAACGGCGATGTGGACCCAGTACAATCGCGTGTGTACGAAGGAGAGCACAATACGGCGATACAGAAATGAGCACAGCCTTGGCTGGCCGGCCACGAGGATCAGGGCGGGTACTAACCGTGACCTACACGTTGCGGATGGTGCGCATCAAGCCGTGGCCTGTGTGTAAGATCGGTACCGGAGTTTCTTGTGCGCCACATAGAATCTAGCCAGATGAACCACGACGAGGCGAGTACAAAAGAGCAATCTACCCTGGATCCGAGTGCTTCTCGGTGCTTTAAGCACTCTTCCTTACAGCGTTGGTCCCGTAAGAGACCAACCTTGAAAATGATAAGAATGGAACGTTACCAGAGGCTGAGAGAAAGGCGTTTTGTTTGTCCTTATTGAAAGTCGGGGCTGCCATGTAAACACGCATCGTCACTCGTCACTAGCTCTGCTTCATCACACTTGCGACCTCCTTTTTTTTCTTTCTTTCGAATCATTGTTTATTGTCCGTCGGGGCGCAGCCCTATGTTGAACAATACAATTTGTGTAACTGCGACCTCCTTTAAACACGCGCTTTGCTAGACATAATTTACTCTATGTTACCTGCCGGAGCGGTGGTCTACTTTAGTTGCTTTGGTGAAAACCTGAGAAAGTACGAAAAGTACGAAAAGGAAGACCAAGTAAAGTGCAAATTTACTGACGGTCAGCTCCTGTAAGAAGTATCATCATCCTCGAGATAGGTCATCTCTAGAGACCTCGGCGGAACGCGGTCGGACACGGAGGCTGCTCATGGTCGTCACTACTGAGGCCTCGTCTTCCAGTTTATCACTCTCACGCAGGTTGAACAAGATTCGGGTTGCCAGAACGCTATGGGCGACGATCTGCGGTCTGTAAATCTCAATCAGTATGTACACAGAATAAGGCCTGGAACAGACTTACATGTCAAGCATATCGCTGTACTCGATCTGGATAGTGATAGTCAGCATCTGCTGAACAATCAGTCAAATGCAACTTCACACTCACGGGAGCGCGGGCATCGATGATGACGTTGGCCATCGTTATGACTAGAGAGATGATTTGTCAGTGAATAATCGTGAAATAATCGACGGGAAACGACTCACGAGCAATACACAAGATATACATGATAGCATCCCGATAAACCGCAGACACTAAAGAATTCGGGATATCACGGTAGTCACGGAATCTCTTGTAAACCATCAAGCAGAGCAACACTGATGATTCCCTCAGTCCAACGGACGAATGCATGTTAGCCGAGCACCGACCGATTTCGTACGCCATCAAGAATGCATATACAATAGCGCCATTTCTCGAAGCAATCATGGGACTGTTGATCAGCGTGGGTGTACCTTGGACGAATAGGTCAGATGTGTGCCACACGATCCTGAGGAGAATGTTGCTCGCTTTCTGGAACCAGAGTCTTCGGACTCAAATTGACCGCTAAGGCTCCTGCAATGGTAATCTTGAAGCATCAGGCTCAGTGAGCGACTCGGAGGCTGCTAGCGTCAAAGAAAGAGCACGTACTGCACCGTATACCAGTAATCCCACTAGCAACTTCCTATTACATTTCCAGAAGGCGTAAGTCCGAACGATGAGCAGCGCTGAATAAATTAAAATCAGGTTTATGTAGTGCGCGTATCCCGCAGTTTGGGCTAGGAGCAACCTTCAGCAGCAATAATGCCTACGATGTGGAAAACTGTCAGGTATTCCGGTCAACATGCTAACAGTTCTTTTCAAATTTCTGAAGAGACGTACTATTCTCCTCTTTGCTCGTGGGGTGCTGGAGAAGCACTGTTAGGCCACCGTACTAATAAATAGCGGGGAAACGCAAAACTCGCCTCCCCTATCTGACGTAAGGCAGCTGGTGGCCAAAAACGTGAGAGCGAGAATGGATAAAGAAGCCCTAAGCACGTGCCATATGCGGTCAATCCAGCTCCAGCAAAGGGAAGATACCGCGAGAAGGTGAAAGCAACGCGTGTGACGTCCCATTTTCTCCCCCATACCCAGCGAGTCTGTCGAGGTCTGTTAAAAAGACACCACGCTCAGAAATGAGAGGTTAGAGTCACCTCAGACTCAAAGGTAATCGAGTAATCGAATAACTAAACGGACTTTGTCAGCTGTGTATCATGATACTTATAAGCAACGAATGATCTTACCAAGACCGCTAGTCCGGCAACTGTTGGGAGTCAAAAGTTTAGTTTCTTTAACGGTTTTCAGCGCAGCATGCGATACGCACAGTTAACGTACTGCAGAGACGGGATCACGTTCAGCAAAGGACCCAAAGATGTAACAAACAAACATATCTACCTTTGACGTTTGCAGCCGTAAAAACGAGCCAGCGTCCATAAGAGTTAGTTGAGATATATATGATGTTCAAGAATGAATTACCTGCCTATATATGCGAAGTAGACCAAGTTGAAATCCACAGCCCCTCTGAAGAACAATCTAGCGACACAGTCCACATCTGCAGTCATCAGTTCAGTGGCCCATCATGATCCTAGGAGACATAACCAAAATAAACTTTGGAGCAGACTCGGAGACTCTTCTGGTATATAAGACATTCAGGACTGTATTGCGGTTGAAGAAAATCAGCCAAACCTACGTGCTACAGCTTGTACTACTCCTCTGCGAGCCAAGAGTCACAATAGATTTGTCATCACGGACCCGGGAAGTTCGTTAGAAGACTTTGTAAGACCTTGTAAGGGATTACATACCCTTTGTCATTTCGGCAAAATCCACATGTAAGGTCATATAATGTAATACAACGAACTTCCCAATTCCGTGATGGTGTGTAGCTATCTCGCCTACCCACTGACATAGGGGGGAGGGGTGGACTCCATTCTCACTCTCAATCTCAGATTCACATATAGTCCTCATCCGACCACAGCAAACCAATACCCGTCCAATCCGACGAGTGGGGGTGCTATATAGATAAGACTGCAGTTTGTTGCGACTTCACACGCGGTAATAGGTCCGTGTACTCGAGCTGTGCCCTGGTTTTGCGACGTGATGTTATCTTCACAAGCTGGACATCAAATGTTGTTGTGTGTCGTTGTGAGCCCAGGCTGGCCAATGGGCAGCCAACTTGCAGAGGGCTGAGATCCCCAGGCCAACGCTGTGACGGCAATTCTTCCTTCGATCTCTCCGGTTGCTTTGGTCTAAACCTTTTTGGCCCCGACGTGATCGTCGACAGCATTGGCATTGGTTGATATGTAACGCGGTAGCCTCCCGGCGGGCAAAACTGGTATTCGCTTCCGCGATTATCAGCCGGAGGCCGTGCTCCTGACAATGCTTATGTTCAGCGGCTGTACCAGTGCATGACTGTTCTCCTGTGTTCTGCATACATTCGAGATGATGTTTCCCACTAGCAACCACCTATTGTGAGCACGAATATTGTCTGACTGGGAGGTGCCTGACTCACAGTTGGATACAGAGTTGGCTATACATATATTATCTTCCTCGAATGTTCGCACTAAATCTCAGCTCATTGCTCCCGGTCGACTCGCGATCAACTCTGACCCAACGATAAAACCAAATCCACTATCTTTTCCAAGGAAGATCCCGACAACCTGTAAGACTGGGGTGTGCGGAAGAAAAGGCTAATCGGATTACACTATGTGCCCTTGCATTCTCGGCGCACATTTATAATATAGGGGCCGGATGAAATGGCAGGGATTCCATTGGTCGCCGAATTGTCGCGGAGATGTCCTGTCCCTTCCTGGAAAGATGAGTCAGTGTCAGCATCTGATTTTTCGTCGCCGTGGCCGGACGTACTCTTGCCTGTATCTGGCTGCTTACATCCAACTTGGCGACTCGGCATCCCCTTCTGCGTTATTTCTCTTCGCCCACAATAACGGTGATAGTACTTGCTAGCAATTCATCCTTCGCTAGCATGTACCGGAATCGTTCTAGCTGCTTCACTTTGAATATCGGGGTATCTGCACTGTCGTCGAGGGAAGGAGTGACCATGTAGAAGAAGCGAGGTTTTTCGCCTTCAGAGACGGTCAACTGGGACATGGCGGTAGCCTTGTATGCCTCGCCAAGTCTCCGGCTCTCATCCCAATATTTGAGCATAATCTCCTCTTCGGCAATAACGGAGAGCGGCATGTGAGGGTGCGCGAGAAGCCAGTCTCTTTTCGCCTTGCCCATGTCCTCCATAAGTTGCATGGAAGCCGAAAATCCTCCGCCAAAACCATCGTGAAGCTGGTGTACTTTTTCGAGAAAAGCTGTGACCTGTTCGAGCTGGCAAGCCGCTACTTCTCCAACAGATGCGAAGCTCGAGTGCGAGGTTGACGTGGATGCTTGGTCCCGAAGTACCTTATGTGGATCAGGATATTCTGGTGGACTGGGAGATGCTGCCTGGACTTTTGCTGGCGCTTTCCCCCTGCGAGCCTTTGATTTGCCCATAGTGAATTGGGGACGATAGAGTAGGAGATGTGGGGAAAAACACGTTTACTTGTGTGTCGGATGTTAAAGGACTTTAGGCTATTATTATACGCGTCACGCACATGTGACTGAGTAATAATCGTCACGTGTACGTCTCCATCATTGCACCCGCACCCCACCTTTCGTCTTCGACCATCTTCACCTCTGAGTCCATGCGCTTATTGCCTTGACACTCACATTCTCCTGCAAAGCCAATCCCCCCGTCCTGGACATAGCATCTTGAGAACAGCCCTATTGTATCACGTTCGCAGCCCAGATGTCCAAGAAACGTGTAGCTTACTACTACGATGGTGCGTTACATGCTTCTATTCATTCTTGTCTGGTTGCATGAGCTGAGAGTTTTGGCATATTCCAGGCGACGTAGGCGCCTTTACATATGGGCTAGGCCACCCCATGAAGCCTCACAGAATACGGATGACCCACGACCTTGTCTCGGCGTATGATATGCTCGACAAGATGCACGTACTTGTAAGCGCCTCCAGAGCTGCACTCGGTCCTCGTAATGATTCATGCATGGTTTCTCCAAATATCATATTTCCCTCGTATAGCGCCCAAAGCGTGCCACACCAGAGACAATGACCGCGTTTCACACAGACGAGTACATCCATTTTCTCAACCGCGTTACTCCGGAGACCGCAGAAGAGCTGACCTACCACGGCACGAGATGTCAGTCACGCTACTCTCTTTGTTATTTGGTCTGACATCCTTTGTGTAGTCTTGATGGGTGAGGACAATCCTGCATTCGAGGGAGTGTTTGAATTCTGCTCTATATCCGCCGGGGGGTCAATATGTACGTATACTCGAATGTTGATGGACTGGGGGGCTGATCTTCGCTTTTACAGCCGCTGCGCAGCGTATCACCTGCGGTGCAGCTGATATTGCCATTAACTGGGCTGGAGGTCTTCATCATGCCAAAAAGCGCGAAGCTTCGGGATTTTGCTACATAAACGACATTGTCCTGGGGATCCTCGAGCTTCTTCGAACATATCCTCGCGTTCTCTACATAGATATTGACTGTCATCACGGTGACGGCGTCGAGGAGGCGTTTTACACGACCGATCGCGTCATGACGTGTTCGTTCCACAAATTCGGCGAGTACTTTCCCGGCACGGGTACGCAGGAAGATCGAGGCAGGGATAAAGGCAGAAACTATGCAGTGAACGTGCCTTTGAAAGATGGAATCACGGACGAAGCGTTCAAGAATGTCTTCGAGCCGGTATGTGTCCTTACGTGTAACTATTATCACGTTTTTCATTGCCACCTCACAGGTGATTGCCAAAATTCTCGAGGTGTTTCGGCCCTCCGCTGTGGTGCTCCAGTGTGGCGCCGATTCCCTTGCAGGAGACAAACTTGGGTGCTTCAACTTGACGATGCAAGGCCATGCACACTGCGTGCAGTTTCTCCGACAGCAGAACATACCCCTGATCTTGCTCGGTGGAGGAGGATACACAACAAAGAACGTCGCTCGAACATGGACGTACGAGACAGCATGCGCGCTGGGCATTGAAAACGAGATCGACCAAAACCTTCCTTGGAATGAATACTTTGAATGGTTTGGCCCTCGGTATCGTCTCGAGGTTCCAGAGAACAACATGGAGGATTTGAACGTGAAAGACGGGTCGCTGGATAAGGTGCGAGCGACCGCACTGCAACAGCTCTCTCAGATCCCCTGTGCGCCATCTGTTGGCATGCATGACGTTCCAAGGCAAAGTGTCGGGCAGCATCTTGGCTTTGAACAAGCAGATGGCGAGGAGGGTGATGAAGATGGAGTGGCCGATGACTTGGACAGGCGATTAGCTCGTAAGGCTGCTCCTATTCACTTCGTTCTCGATTGTCTGACACCTCAGCAGAGCACGCACGGTTTGTGTACAAGCTTCAAGAAACGACGGGAGCATCTGATGAGTCGGAGGATGAGCGCTACGATTCGGATGGGTCGTATCCGAGGCGAAGAAAGCGAATGAGCATCATGACGAATCGATATATTGATGCGGACCCAGGCAAGGGTCCGCCCCGTCGTCGGTTCTTCCAAAGTGCCGCTCGGTGGGACCCGACCTATGGTCGGGTTCTCGTGGGGAAGGAATCAGTCCTTGGTCTGGGTATGAGAGGCGGGCTGGCGGCGATGATGGAGACAGGTGGGCGAAGGACGCCCGGAGGTGATGTGAACATGGAGGAGGACAGAGACTGGGAAGACGGTGTATCCATGTGATACATATGTGACATTAGTGCCCTCTTTTGCGTGTGGGATTGGATGTATCCTTAATAAGTGTGTTCTCAATGTTCCCTCAAATCAATAATTGTGTTTTATTAGATCGCGCTCCTGTCACGTGCGTGTAACTTTCAGTCAGGTGATCGCGCGTCTAGCGATAAGGTCGTTTCAAATTCTTATCTTTATTCTTCTCCACATCCCACCAACTGTTGAAGTGCCGTACAAGCGGCGCGCTATCTATTGGACATGATGCATGATGCATGATGATAAAGTCAAATATATATGTCCTTCCAGAAAGACGCTCACCATTCCCACCGTTAAAAAGGCTTGCCGTTCTGCGCCGTCTCTCTCTTCTTCGGTTCTACCAATTCGTGCTGACTAGCGCTCGTCGAGCATCCCGGCCGTCACTAAATGTCAGGTTCTTCGGCTTCATCTGTAACTAAAGACCAGCCCGCCGCAACGGCACCTCCGGAGGCGGGGCGATATCTAGGTCTACGCCGTCACGTCGACACCGTGCGCCGAAAAGTGACTACGAAGCATGGATGGCTCGGAGATTATGATTACGGCTGGCTATGTTCCCCAACGCTTCCGTTCGCCATTCCCGGACGTAAGGCAAGTAAACGGCGCGCACCTCCGTTCTACGCTCTCGACGCGGAACTGCCACTCGTCCTGGCGATGGCCAGTGGTCTTCAGCACGCGCTCGCGATGCTGGCCGGTCTAATCACTCCTCCCATTATCTTTGCCGGTTCTCTCATGCTTGACAACGAAACTTCGGCCTATATGATATCGGCGTCGCTTATTGGCTGCGGTACGTATTCGTACGACGCCCTGCATGCATACGTACGGTCTTAAGATCGATAACTTTGTAGGCATCCTCAGTCTCGTGCAGATGTCCCGCATGAAGCTCATTAGAGGTTATTACCTGGGAACGGGCCTGCTGTCTGTTGTCGGAACGAGTTTCGCAACACTGAGCACGGCTGACGCCGTGAGTTTGCAGCATTCAAGCGTTTTTGAGTTGTCTCAGTAGTATGTTATGTAGATATTCTCAGCGATGTACAGCAACGGTACCTGCCCGTCCATCACTGGAGCAGATGGTGTTATAACGCGCGGACCATGTCCTGATGCATATGGAATGGTTCTTGGTGGGCAGAGCGATTGTTGAGGTTAAATGACTTGACATAAGTGCTGATTGTCCCTCCACAGGTACATCATTGATCTGCTCCCTTCTTGAGATCGGTCTATCGTTCCTTCCGCCTCGCGTCCTGAAACGTCTCTTCCCGCCAATGGTCACGGGTAAGTTGTACAGCCTCGGGACGCTGCTCTATTAAGTCACCTTATCTTTTCGTCAGGCACGGTTATCCTCATGATTGGCGCGTCGTTGATTGGATCTTCTGGAATCCTTGATTGGGGTGGAGGGTCTAATGGTTGCCAGGCGCGTCCTACGACCGGGATATACCAGCTCTGCCCAACAGTGGGCTCGCCTCATGCTCTCCCGTGAGCCTCGCCTCTTTCAGTTATCCGTGATCATACCTGACGAGCGCAAATTTCTCCAGATGGGGCTCCCCACAGTTCATTGGCCTCGGCTTCTTGTCATTCATCAGCATTATCCTCACCGAATTGTTTGGGTCCCCATTCCTCAAGAATGCGAGTATCATCGTTGGGCTAGCAGTCGGGTGCATCGTCGCTGGAGCGGCGGGGTATATTGATGGTAGTAGCATTACCACGGCACCTGCAATCACATTCCTGTGGTTCGTGCCCAGTGGCCCTTGTTGGGTTAGCAGTATTGAGCTTTTGCTGATACAGGGTATATCGATTCAAAATCGGGGTGTACCCACCAGCTATCTTGCCGATGCTAGCAGTTTATGGTGTGTGCATTATAAGCCATCCTTGTTAGCCGCACTGAAACCCCTATCTTGGCAGTATCAACGACAATGGAAGCCATTGGGGATATCACCGCGTCAGCGGAAGTATCGCGTATCGCGGTTGAGGGACTGGAGTTCGATTCGAGGATTCAAGGTGGCATCCTGGTAAGCTCATGCCCCGTGCGAGCCTCAACATTATCTTACTTCATGACCCTCAATGAAGAGCGATGGTATTGGAGGCTTCATCTCGGCCCTGTTCACAGTCGCACCTCTATCCATCTTCGCTCAGGTATGTTGTGAGGGCAAGATTGATGGCTTGTGCGGCTTAACCTCAGCTTCACTCGTGGTGTAGAACAATGGTGTCATCGCTATCACGCGTTGCGCGAACCGTGCAGCCGGACGTTGGTGCTGCGCTTTCTTGATTCTTTTCGGTGTGCTAGGAAAGATCTCAGGCGTCTTCCTTGCTAGTGGGTTCCTCTGCTACTCTCTCGCAGTCGATGCTTGAGTGCTTTTTTAGTTCCAAATTCCGTACTTGGTGGGGTTACGACGTTCCTCTTCAGCAGCGTCGTTGTATCTGGGCTGCGGGTCCTCTCCTTTGTACGCTTTACCCGGAGAGATCGATTCGTACTTGCGGCAGCGCTTTCGTTCGGAGTAGGCGACTTGATAGTGCCGGATATATTCACGTACCTTTTCGACGGCGTACAGACCACCAATGGCGGTCTCCAGGGTTTGTTCGAGTCGATCACGATTGTGCTGAGCACCCCTTGTGAGTCGCTCCTTGTTACATTGCCAGCCTATGCTTATGACCTTGGCTGTAGTCTTGGTGTCTGGCATCGTCGCTGTGATCCTCAACCTAATCCTACCCCAAGAGGGTATAGAAGAGCTACTTGAAGAAAATGAAGAGCCCGAGGTTGCGGAAGATATAGAGCTTCAGCAGGAGGCCTTGGAGCAGGAGCGCAAAGTTTGATTTACTTATATTAGACCCGACTTGTCTCATTGATATCCCCGCTGAATTTCGAAAAATCCGTTCCGGAGAACTGCTGCCAGTGCAGCCGTGCTGAGTTGCCAGAGCACACTTCCGAATGGCGCGAAGCGGATTGTCGGCAATGCTGCACTTACCTACCCATCGAAGTCGAGTGTCGGCGCCCACATGGTGGTTCTGGATTCATTTACCACTGTTTATTTTAGAGGCTCTTGCCAAACATTGACACACAATTGGGACGTGCGACTCCAGACGGACAAATGCATTTTGGAAGCAGAACCAACAAAACTGATAATGGGGAGTGCAAGGGTATACAGGGGCATGCAAGAAAAGTATAGATGAAAGAAAATCAGGGTGATTGGACAACGCCCACAATCATGTTAGGTCGCCCTCGCCCTTCTTGTGACACACTGGGCATCCATGGTGGATCTTGGCTCGTACAACCGAGGCGCTACGGAGGTCGTTGTCAGCAAGTCGTTACCACACAACGAGGAAGACTCACAAAGCAATCTTAGCACTTATTGCGTTCCCTCTGATACCAACGTTCACGAAGCCAGTGTCGGGCAGGTCGTCTAAGCCGCCTATGCAACTGGCATGGACGACGTGTCGGCAGAGGAATAATAGCAACAGGTCCTGCGGCGAGCGCAGTAAGGGCTCTGTACATATGGGGCAGCACATTTTTGCTGCAGGAGAGGCAGAATCAGACCCTGATTCTGCGACACACATTAATTTTAACTCACCAGTGAGGAAAAAGCCGCTCATCTGGCCCTTCAGCCGAGTATTTGCGAGCTCAGAACCATCACCGTTCAGTATGGTCTGGCAGCCCTCCAGCAGAGATATCTGCAGGTGAAAGTCGTGAAGGATTTTGATGAGCGCTTCTTTGAGTCCAGGGATCTCCAGGCCGTTCTTGATACGACGGATGAGTCGGATGGGATTGATTTCAGCGCCCACATTTTCCAGTAATCCACGTATAAAGGCTAAAGTAGTTGTCAGAAGGAAGTATCTTATGTGGTAACAGAGGCTACACACCAGGCCGAGTTTCTGAGTATTTCAGGAGGTCCTCCCAAAGGTCTTCGTCGCTCTGTTCCTTTGCAAACTCGATAGCCTGGTCGAAGCTGACGTTGGTACACATCTAAATGCAGAAAGTAATCGTCACTTACCCGGTTGACGTCGCCGAGGCGCTCGATAATAAGTGTCAGAGCTTTCTTGTTGTTCCCCATGCGCCCCAGTAGAAACACCATCTCAGGCACAAGGTCACGCCCTTTGCAAACATTGTACGCCTAGATGGACGTGAACAATCTTTCCGCATGAAACACGACGGATTCTTACTGCTTCCAGGTTATAGTAGTTGCTAGCGCGCAAGTAATCAATCAACCTCGGGGTGGCATATTCAGCGAAGAGAGTGACCTGTAGAGGTCGAGTTAGATGCCGAAGCGATCCCAAAAGCAATGATAACACGAACTTGAAGGTCAGCAAAATCGGATACTAGATTAGGGTCCTTCTTGAAGAGCGCATCAAGGTAAAGGAAGAGGTAGTACTGTCGGCTGCGCAGCTGTTGCACAACTCGACCGATCTGGATGTTACAAGCAGGGTCAGCTAAGAGGGCAACGTACGAGTAATGACGACGTACGGGAATAGAATGTGTGTGTTCGACCAGCAAAGTAATGGCCTCGCTGTGATCCTTATCGATCTCTTCGCCGTCCTGCCTCCGCTTCTCCATAAGTTCATGGTCGAACTCCACGAGCAGCAGCGCCTGGTCCTGCACATCCGTGAATAGGTTATGCTCGCGAATAAGATCAAACACGTTCCGACGTCGTAACCGCAGGAAAAAGGGAAGTGCCTTGCCAGGTTGTCGATTGGCTGTGTATCTGGAAGTGAAATAAGTTTCAATAAGTACATGCAATAACGGGTGGCTCGTACAGCTCTGCCAGGCATTCCATCAGAATGACAGCGTCAGGAGTGGTGGTGCCCTTGGAGGAGGAGGAAGGTGACTGGTCGAGTTCAGACTGGACGGCGACTATGACAGCGGACACGTCGTAGATCGCCCCCGGCCAGTCTTGTATCGTTCGAAGGAGTGCCTGCGTAAGGACATGTTGGACCTCAGTCTCATACTGCGATAAAAATGAACATACCTGCTTGTCGTGAGTCAAGAAATGAGCCAGGATCATCTCATACACTAGATGACCTAGCCGCGGCGAGTCAGTGGGAACGTGCGGTATGATAGCCTAAAGCGCAGCGGGGTTAAGGAAAACTGCTCAAGAATGGCGTTGACAACAAACCTGCAACTCTTTGTTCTGGGCGAACACGAATATCCAGTCCTCCCAGCGCTTGACGTCCAGAGCGCACACTTTGGGGCAGAGTCTTGCGGCCTTGACAAAATCACCTGCAACATTTGTCAAAATCTCGTTCATTGCGTCAGAACCTCGTGTACCTTCGTTGACCAGATGCCTGATGTACCGTTCCCCGATGGCCGTCGCGTCGATAGGTGGTTGTGTATCATCCGAAGAGCGCTCATCCTCGCTTAGTTTCTCGGCTTCCGCGAGAGCCTCTTCATACCGCATGTGCTCGACCAACCAACTGATATGGTCCCTCCTATCTCTAGGCCGCACAATGACGATATCCTTAGGACTGACAACTACATAACATCTCCCTGACTTCGAAGGCGTAGTGATCGACTCATCGTCCGCCTCAGCGAGAACGTAGTCGTTACATCCCCACGATTGGAAACTTGTCACACCGAGGGCGTCAGCTGTGAGTTCCTCGCCAGCGCGCGAGATTATTCGCAATTCGGGGCGCTCCGCCGTCTTTCTGGCTTGTTGGGCACGGTCTTCCGTGAGCTCGTTTCCAAAGGTATCGGGAGCCTCATAAGCAAGGATCAAGAAGGAGGTCAGAGCAAGACCTTTGACTGAGCCATTCTCCTTTGGAAGGGAGGGCGTCGGCATGGGATGAGGGACAATCCCTGAGATCATACAGTCGAGCTGAAACGCGGCTGTGATTTCGACCAGGAGAGGTGGAGAGTTCGCCGTTGCGGAAGTCGTTGTCGTACGTGGACGAGCACGGATTCGTGCGACTTTGATGTGATCCGCCCATGCTATGAGGAGGGTTGTGTCATCTTGCCAATGGAGAGTGCATTTGAATAGATCAGGCCTAGGACTATCAGCTGGGCGATCAATAAATGTTATCCGCGACTGAGATTGTGTATCATAGATCTTTACTCCCTGTCAGAAAGGTCAGCACACGATGGCGATGGTAACTGCCTTAGTGAATCCTGACCATATCATTTGCCCACGCTATTAGATGGTCTCTCCAGCGAACATGCCATATGGGTCCTTCGCCCGAGTGAAGAACCGTCTCTTTATGCCCGAGCCAGCCTTTTTCACGTAAAACTAGGGTCCCGGCCATACCTCCGCAAACAAACCCCCGAGTCGTCTTCTTGGCAAAGTTTGGCTCGAGAGCGACGGTGCGGATAGGCCGCTTCATGTCGAATACATAGGATTCTGGCGTTGAGAGAGAGTGAATGACGACCTGTCCTGAAGGCACGGAGTTTAGTTGGAGCTTAGTTCACGCGCAAAAGCATCCTTACCATCGATAGACGCAGTTGCGACAAAGTCTGCCGTGCTGTCCATAGACATGTCGCTCACAGAAGCCTGATGAGGTTTGAAAGACTTGATGCGCTTGCCGGTTATGTCAAGGATGTGCACTATGCCACTATGGGTCCCGAGTGCCTACAACAAGCGCAGCGTCAGTGAGGTACTTGTGGGTACGAGCACGTTACAAAAATTCACCAACAAGTTATTCGAGATTGCGAGTGCGGAAGCGGAGTCCTTCTTGAGTAGGTCGTTCACTGCGCCCCCAATCCGTTCATATTTCAATGCCGGCTCATCTTCTTCCTCGTCCTCCTCGTCCTCTTCTTCATCTTCGCCTTCTTCATCTTCGCCTTCTTCATCTTCGCCTTCTTCATCTTCGTCCTCGCTCACGGTCTCTGTTCCGTCCCCGTGTCCATTTACTGCATCTTCGTCAGCTTGAGTGCCCTCCGATTCTGTTTCTCCGTTGTCGAATCTCAGAGACTCGGTTACGGCGTCCGCGGCTCCATTCATGCCATTGGTATGTCCATTCGTCTTCCCGACTTCGTCGTCCATGTCTCCCATCCTCTCCGCAGGGTCGGATCCTTCCTGGCTTTCGCTCGCTATAGAATTAGTATCTGGAGCTTCACCCTCTTGACTTTGAGGACTGGGTTTCGAAGACATAAGACGTCAGACTAAGATTATAAGAGATGGCTCCAATGCATCCAGATAAAAACGTCCAGCACCAAGGCCGAAACCGATTGAGATGCTGCAGCTGCCAAGTGTAAGTAACTAGTACTGTAAGCGTCCCAATAGCTTGACCGTGGGAACATTGCGCCCAGCCCAGAGGCCCACGAGTCACTCACAGCGCAGTGCGTTCAAATAGGGGAGCAAATCCGTTGCCTTGCTCTAAGTACAAGATCTAACGGAGGACTCGCCACGGTCTAATTCTTACTGAGCCCTTAGCCGAGCAGTTACTGCGTTCCAGGCCACATTCACAACTGGCGGACATGGATTTGATTCCTGGCAAACGGTCAATTCAGCAGCAACCTCCTGCACAAGAGGTCATCCGTTGGTGGGGTGTAACCGGAATATGATGCGAGGTCTCCACTCTCGAGAATGCAAACAATTTATTTATAAAGATTTAACATTAAATCTGCAGACCACGATATGTGGTGTGCTATGGATCTGACGAGCTTCGAGGTGACAGCGATGAGCAACATACATGGGCGGGGAGAGGGATAATATATGAACATACCCCCCTGTACGGTTCAACATCAAAGCGATCTACTCGCAGAAGCAGTCAGGAGGGAAAGGATCTTGGAGATTGCAGCCACAAGGAGTGCAAAGACCGCAACCTAGATATAGCTCTGTATGAGTAACTACTCGTAAACTCATGGCTCTCAGCGACAAGACTCACTTTGGCGTTTCTCATCAACGAGAGGGTTGGCCAGCACAGCGGTGGCAACAGCGAGGAAGGTGAACAAGACAGTGAATTTCATGATAGAATAGAATGGAAGAACTCGATGGAGGCCTGGGGAATGAAGGCTGATTAGGGGGGGGGCTTTTATACCTTCATGCAGCTTTGTTGTGCTGCGGTGTCGTGAACCACAGCAGTGGCAGACACCTGATGGCAACACTATACGACAACGCGATTCTCGCGGCTTGTTGCCCTGTCCTGTGATTCCGGGGAAATTCCTGTCACACTCCATCCTCCAAGCGATAAGTCAGCAAGAGGACTAGACCTCAAAAAAGGTCAGCAGACGACAGAGACGCTGAACGGATCACAATGAAGTCGACATGCACAGCTAATGTCCATTCCAAAGCGGTGATAGTGGGGCCTGCGCTCTACAGTGTTGCCAGCGCATGATATCGGCTCAAAATGTCAGGCTGAGTGGACCTGGCATCTATTGGTTGGCGGTGAAGAACAAGAGTTCCACCCTGCTTAATATTGATGGACGAGTGTACATCTGAGCCTGATGTGGGAGCGAAAGGAGGGTGACGGCGTCGCGGCGACGTGCTGACAGCGGCGGCCAGAATCGGCAGACTTCGGGGTGGCACACCCGAGCAAAGAAAAGAAAGATGGTATCAAGCTGCTATCCCCAACTGAAGGCCTCCGTGCCACATCGTGACAGCGAGTGTTCGGCAGGTCTCGAGGAACCCGGGCTTCCTTGAACCCTTCGTGAGCCACGGCAGAGTGGCCTTTGGCAGCCAACATTATCTGCAACTATAATTCAGGCAGCCATTGCAAACAGACGAGCTCATCGTACCATTTAAAGTTATTGTCCCTCCGCGTCGGTGTTCGGTTTCTTGAATCGTAGCCTGATACCGTCCTTGAGCTTTGTTGATGTGTTATTGTACCACGACGATATAACGCTCGCGTTCTCGCTTCTATTATTCAAATGTTTGACGCCAGAAACGTCCCTCCCTTTCATAGCATCGACACCGTCTCGCCAGACGTGCCAAAAGAAGAAAAGGGCACCCATGATACAGAATGCTACAACCCCGAGAAGGGCCGTGAGAAGAGCACCATCGATCTCGCTCGATTCTTGGATGGAATACATGGCAAGAAAGGCTGAGAAACTGATAATGGACCATAGCAGTGCAGCAGTCGGGATGGACAAAAAGCAAGCAGTTATTGTGTAGTTCGTTTGAAGAGAGAACGAAAACATCTTGTGGTTGACGTAGGCATGCTGGAGATAGAGGTATTCAGGGCAATAGGCAGTGGACCGCAAGCCAAGTGCTCACAATTTGAAGATATGTGATATCATTCTTGGATTTGTGCAGCCAAACATGATGCACGCCCGCCGCGAGACTGCTGACGGCGAAGAGCGACGAAGCTAATGATGCTGTTCTCTGGATAGAATCGACGTCCTACGACAAATTAGCTCGTAAATTGCAGTCATACTGGAAGGGGGTGTACATTGACAGCTAAAAAACCGATATTGGCACTATGGTTCGAAGCAGGATGTTAGAGGCAAGATAGCACGTTACTATGGGGCAACTTACGCTAGGAATACAGCAGCCTCCCCCAATGAGTGAGCACTATCTCAATGTTCACGAAATTGTAAGGGGAACTTACCAAGAGATTCGACTCTGTATCACGTGTTCAATTTCATAGTAACAGGCTGACCTAAAGGACTCACCACCCCACTCAGCCAGCAGTGCATCCAAGAGCTTTTTAAACTCTCGAGCGCACATCAAGTGGTCCGCAAGCACAACGCCACGAAGGCGCTCAAGGTATGTCGTGTGCATCCCCAGAAATAAAACACCCATCGCGAAGCTAAGCAGTCGATCATTTCGCGTTCGTGGGGACGTCAAGCGAATGTCATCGCGAGAAATAAGCACGCGTCTCGTCCCGAAGTTTCTGGATCCACGCGAAAGCCAGATGTCTCGCATCGTCCTTGCCATGTGCCATATGATGGCTGGGACAACATAATCCCCATCAGGACCCGCCTGGCGTGCTGAGAACAGTAAGATCCGTTGTAGACATCATTACGATAAAGCTTACCTTTCAGGTCATTATATATATTCATGACAGTCTCCCATTCTTCGTTGGTGTAAGGAAAGGTTGTACTGTCGCCCAGTGATGCTCGCTCTTAGAGCAAATTGATGAGAAAAGTAAGGTTGTAGCACAAAGAACTTACCGGATGCTTCATAAGCAACCGCACATAAAAATTGCACTTCAACAAATGGCGGAATCACCGTGTAATGCATGGGATAATGAAGCAGAAATGCCCACAGCTCGTGTTGACCATAATACTCGTCTGTTCACCATTTGTCAGCGTAAAGCAGTGGCGTAAGGGACGAGCGGGATACACACCGTCACCATGAAATTGAAATACTCCACCCGAAGCGCATGAAATAGTTACACCCGTGAGGAACAAGTCTTCATTATTCCTATGAAAAAATAGCAGATGTTGGGCGTCGGCGGGGAAATGCCAGCGTCTCCCAATATCCTGCTGCGACCAGGTATTACTTTGGTACACCTTTGCGTACAGTTCGTCTCGAAGACGTTGATCATGCATGTCTTCATTGGTGCAGACTCGAAGGTAGTCATTGTAAAAATAACTGCGTCCAAAGAAGTTGGTGTACTCGTACCAACACCGAGGCAACCTCGCCCCTCTGAGTCGTGTTATTATCTGCGAGGCTTACTTCACGGCGGAATGATGCTTACCTCTCGTATCCCGAGAACATCGGGTGGACTACACCCTGCGGTGGCGTCGAACGCCAGTCGCCTGCCGGCGTCCCGACCTTAGCCTTTTCGCGCTTCCGGAACTCCTTGCTCGACCACATGACAGGAGACCTAGTCGCGTTATGACCACGGATTTGCGCTAAATGCGATGCCTGGCTCGTCATGCTGTTAAGCTGGTGTTCTGGTGCTAGCCTCGTAACACGTGGTCGTACAGGAAGTGGGGTTGAAAGCAGAGGGAACGATATAGGTTCTGTTCAGACCCAGGCTAGACCCTCCATTATAAAAGCCCCCTAGCGCTACCACGGCCGCTTACGAAATACTGTCCAGCCTGAGAATGGGGCAATGGAGATCGGGGCCTTGCATTATGTTCAGTAGCTCGGGAGACTGGATGTTGTGAACATTACGGTATGGAACACAGCTGGCAACGGGTCTGCACTGGTCTGTATGGGTTCCTATGGGTTCATGCTTCTTTGACACAGCACGATTGAGCATAAGGACAAGAAAACGTCGCCAGGGTAAATGATGGTCAACCGGGGTTCGTCGTTAGTACTTAGAGGCACTCGAAACCTTGATCTTTGCACAAGACATACCATGTGTAGTAATCAGCCAAAAAGACCCGTGGCATCTGGTAGCACGATTCCAATCCTCACCGCGACCTTCAGTAGCCTTCGATACATGCAGCTCGAAACTTCACGCCCAAAATTCTCCCCATCCTGGCGCATCTGAGGGAACTTTCTTTGCTTTCGGAGAGCTTCCCTCCGCCTTCTCCCGTAGGTCGATACAGTCATTGAAATCGAGTAAAATCCATGTGAGTATCATGATCACCGACTCAGGCTCGAACTTGTGCTGAATGGACATCTCTTGTTCAACAGTTGGGGCCATGCGCTTCCTCAATACGACGACTCTAAAGCTCGAAGAGCCACGAGACAAACCCAAGTATGCCATACTCTCCCACGTGTGGGGCGACGAAGAAGTGTCCTTTCGTGACATCAACGACCCCCGTACTGCCAACTCACCAAATTTTACAAAGATCGATCGCTGTTGCACGCAGGCTCTCGAGGATGGATACAAATATGTCTGGGTCGACACTTGCTGCATTGATAAGAGCAGCAGCGCGGAGCTTTCAGAAGCGATAAACTCCATGTATCGCTGGTACTCAGAAGCTGAAGTATGCTATGCGTATCTGGGAGACGTACGTAGCGACGAGGACCCCGCCATGGAATGTTCTGGTCTCCGGCGCAGTAAATGGTTTACCAGAGGGTGGACTTTACAGGAGGTGATAGCTCCACGGAGAGTAATATTCTTCGCAGGAGACTGGGTCAAGATCGGCACTAAAGCCAGCTTGAGCTCCATTATTGCGAGGATCACTGGTGTGGACGAACGAGTTTTGTTGGCGACTCTACCACTGACAGAAGTCAGTGTCGCGAGGAAAATGGCATGGGCCTCGCGGAGACAAACGACAAGAGTGGAAGACAGAGCGTACTCGTTGATGGGAATCTTCGGTGTCCACATGCCATTGATTTATGGGGAAGGAGAGAACTCGTTCATCCGACTTCAGCACGAGATTATGAAGACGCCGAATGACCAAAGCATATTTGCCTGGGCATCCGATGATTTCGACCGCTCAGCCTTATTTGCTCCATCACCTAGTTACTTCCAACGCTCCACCACGATCGACCGAATCTCTCCCACAGAATTTCTTTCTATCTTTGCATCGACCATCAAGGATAAAGATTATAAGTCCCATTTTTCCATGACCAACAGCGGCGTCGAAATATGTGTTCCCATCAAAACAACTCGGCTCGGGTACATCGCAGCGCTTGCCTGTTCAATTGAGGGGTATCTCATTGGCCTCTATCTCCAGCACTGTGGGGGCGGTCTATATCAGGCCGCTCGTGTGCCCCACATTCCAAATATTGCAGGACAATATCACGAGTTCTTTGCGGGGAGCATCATCATCTCTAGTGGGACCACAAAAATCCCGTTGTGGCCTGCTTCGGGACGTCTCTCACTCCCTGATTCTTGGGGATCTGTTCGAGTGCAGACTGTGCGAGTCGCTGAAGAGGGCTTTGCGCTCCTCACGCACTCTCTCGGGCAAGACTTACACACGTTGGGGGACGGTAGCTTAATGTATAAACCCACCCCTCCCAACTTCAAGTTCATTTTGGCCTACGGACACCAAATGAGCGAACAAGCATTTGTTGTGACTGTGGGAGGACAGTGGAGGAACTACTACCCATGTGTTCATATCGACACCTTTGTTGATAGAGAGAAGATGAACAGTTTTATCTCCTCTTACGACTGCACATCTCCCTGTTGCAAGAGCTATCCTGACTGGGCGTTCAAACCTCTGCATGCAGGAACCAGGGTGACAGCGACCGTGACCGCTACCGCGGGAGCCCCGCGCAGGTGCACCGCAACCATCACAGTGGGTCACCCCAGAAGCGCCCAAGCCCGTGGGTGAGTGTCTTCACTCTTTTATTCCGTGCTTAAGATGCTATATCAGTATTCGTTCGTTAGACTGGCGGAACAGTTGTCCTCCTAGTAATCCGGATTCCGCCAGCAGCTTCCCAGAGTTCTTTCGACTGACTCCCCACCAAATCATACGGTTGACTACATCGTATGCCCCTCAACCATCACATCTTGAAATTACATTTGCCTATCTATGAATGTTGCACATCGAAGCCCAAGGAGTTGAGCCTGCGGAACATCCGAGGATCCCATTATCTACATAGTCGCTAATAGACGACTTCATATTATACATCCATTGGTGCTTTATTTATGAGCGAATTATCATGCCCGCCTCAGGATTTCCCGCATTTTAACGCCAAACCGGTGATAGCATAAGAACAACATCCCAGGGGAAATACCAGGTGTGTTGTGCCGCAAAAGTATGGAGTGCCCGTCAAGCGCCGCCCCTCGCCCTATCCAATGGTAGGGAAATTACTCCTGAGTTTCTTTAGCATCACGTCCAGCCATGCTGAAAAAGTCCTCGTATTCTCCTCGTTTGCCGCACATGGTGGATCTTGATGTGTCTTGCCAGTGGGTTTGCCGCATGCATCGAGCGTCCAGCATATCTGCCACCCATCCCAAAAGCACAAGAAAGCCCCAATGATCCATACGATAATGACAGCAAATATGACGCCGAGGAAGACCTCGCCCCTCTCATCTGAGTCTTGGACGCAGTAGGCGATGAGAGCGACCATGAAACTGAACACTGACCAGAGGAGTGATACTATGGGCACAGATAGGAAGCAGGCGGTCAAACGGAGGCCCATATTTGGCCCAAATAATCTGGCGTGGAAGACATATCCATGCTATGGATGATGCCACTTGTCAGCCAAAGGGGGGCGTGCCGGTGAACAGCACTCACGGCGTCGTCCTGTTGAGCATCAACCTTGCCCTTGTGTTGCCACACGTGGTGTATGCCCGACATAACACTTATGATGGCGAAGAAAGTTGATACGAGGGAGACCGTCTTTTGTAGAGAGCTCAGTCCCTTGGTAAACCAGTTAGAATATTAGTAGCAGTATATACGAGTAAACTTACAGGGAGTGTGAGGAATCCAATGCTCGTGCTGCAGCCGATATTTTGGGTAATGGTCTACTGAGACAAAGTAAAGTGATAGAACTCACAGAACGAAGACGGTTGCCTTTCATGGTGGCAGACCCATCAGTGGTATTTTCATGCCACAGCAGGTAGTAGTAGCCTACCAGTAAGTTTGAATCTAGCCAATCATGGGGTTAGCGATGACTCGCGATTAAGATAGTCTATAACCGCTTACTGGTCCACTCCACCAACAAACTCTTCATCATATCACGAAACACCGGGACGTATACAGATGCCTCACGCCTGGTCTCCTCTAGACGTCTGGTATACAATGCAGGCGCCCCGAAGAAGAAGATTGCCATGACGAGATCGGATATTTGGGTCATCGTTGAGGGCCCGTAAATTTGCTCTGGTCGACCAACACTGATAATACCATAGCGAAACTCACGACGACGGTGCCATATTTCTTCCATAACCATTGCAATGTGCCAGAGTATGGCAGGAACAAAACGATCACCTTGTGGCCCGGCCTGTCGTGCTAAACGCGACCAGTTAGAAATCATTGCTCTGTAAACTTCGGAGTGTACGAGACCGTACATTTCAAAACTTTGTATACCTGCATTATCCGTTGGCATTCCTGCTCACTGAATCGAAATGTTGATTGGTCACCGGTAATCACGCGGTCTAGAAAGAGTCCTTCCTCAGTACGGATGGTGGATGGGGGAGAGCTTACCTGTTGCGCCGTAGGCCAGGGCACACAGGAACTCTTTTTCGACGTTGACGGGAATCCGCGTATAATGCATCGGATATTCCGACAAATACGACCAGTAGTAAGCCGCCGGGACGTGCTCGACTACGTGGTAGGGGTTAATTTGTATACTTACCTACTTAAAATCGCAAAGACTTACAAGATTCGTCATGGAAGCCCAAAGCCGTCTCAAGTTCAAGAGACAGATTTGTCATGGCGTAGTCTCTTGGCGTGGCCAATGATATCCCGTCGCCGTCGGTTCCCGAGCCATCCAAATTGTAATCGTCCGCTACAAGCTGAATGATATGCTCGAGATCAGGAGGCAGCACGAAATCTTCCTCAAGCCCGGCAATGTATTCTTCCAATATTTCTATGTGCCGTCTACGCAAGGGCTCCTGGGAAATGTCGTCTGGCGTGATCGCTCGCAAACTTTTGTTGTAGTAGTATGGTGTTCCATTCATGCTGACGTATTTCTGCCACTCAGACGCGGCATATCTTGGTGGGCGGTCAGCTCCATCGTGTTCCGAGCTTCAGGGATACACATTACCTGCTTTGACTCGACTCGACATACCGCATATAACTGAGATCGAACGGAAATGGCTCCTGGGGGTTGAAAGACTGCATTGCCTCGTCGGATGCACGGACTGGCAGAGCGATTTTGCTTGTTGAAGACTGATACGTATAGGTAGGGTGGGATGATTAACGGTGTACTTCGGGTCCTTAAGTCGCGTTGAAGCCACCGCGACGGAATCTTCCCATCGGCTCGAAGGTGTTCACGAGAAGCGGGGAGTAACCCAGCTCGTACTTGAGTGAACAAAGACAGTGGACTCAAACCATTGCCTTGATGGGGCCTAAAACGAAGCCCGGAAAGTCGGAAACTTCGATCCATTAGCTACCCAAGCAGTGGGTCCATGTGGGTGACGACAGGTGTTTGTAAATACGCTGAGGAATAACGTCAGTTCCTATTGTTGCCAGGACTTCACGTCGCAAACACCACAGCATTGGACGTATCTATGGCCACGAATGCAACAACCTCTTTGTTCCCAGCCAAGAGCTAATTATCGGTGAACCAACCAGCATACTGAGCCCAATCAGTTCGACGAGTGTGATTTCTTGAGGTTGGAAAAGATAATGGATGTACTGTACAGAGCCAGGCTGGCTCGCAACCACGATCGCCAGCCTGTGGTGTCAAGTCTAAACCTGACTTGTACAACGAACACCATATAGGGAACATATGGGTGAGGCTTCGATTGGTACATATCAATGAAATAAGGTTCCGCCTCGGGGACACTTCCAGATTTCGATTGACAATGACACTCCCATTGGCATCCTGCTACAGTGGGTGGCCCTATATCTTTGTGCGAACGTACAAGCACACCCATCAGGAAATCGGGGAGGAGCCGGTATTTCCAGACGGAGTTGAAAAGAGCTAGTCAGTCAGCTACAGATTTGTCAGCTTTTGTAAATTATTATCACCCCCAATAAGGAGGGTACCAGACTTAGCCATGGTGATCCTTGGGTATCAGAGTTGTACATTGGTTATCATCGACCGAGCATAATTATATATTTGTTATCATTCTATCTCACAGCGGGACGTATTTATCAGTAATTAACGTTATGAGCCATGTAGGTATCAGAGTTGTATTTCAAGGACATTGGCTATCGACAACCGAGCATACTTATTTGTTTGTGACCACTCTTTCTCACCACGGTACGTACTTCTCAGTAATTAGCACGGTGAGCCAACGCAGCACGATGTGTTTCAAGCTCTCGTGATTCGTGCTAAGCTCGACCTGGCGCGGGATATCGAACAAGACATACGCATCCGCCCCCAAATCCGCTAAATGGGCCTCGAGCCAGTCGAAATTTGCTTCGAGATACTCCGTGCAGTAGAGCGTTCCACCATTGGGCCCGAGCCCGTGTGCGTCCATAGCATCTTGGAGCGTGATTAGTGCGGCAATGTCGATCGCGCAAGGGTAAGGGATGTTGTCGTCTGGGGTCAAGATTAACGATAGAGATTGGGCGGGAGAGGGCTGTGAAGAGCTGGTGTTTTCCGTAGCAGTATGTTGACTTGCCGCTCCCCGGTGCACCACAGACGGTTTCACCAAAGGGCATGCCGTTCGCCCTTGTCTGATTAGTCTCCATACAGCCCTGGTGCTGGCCTCAGCAATGCCGTGTCTACGTAGTCCGAGTGGGTGAACTAAGACATATAGGTCTCCAGCACGACCGACGAACAGTGAGTCGGTGAATGGCGGGAAAGTCATCCCAGATTCGAGTGTCTAGCTGTGGTACGGAATGTAGTCGTTCTCGCTGTAGTCGCCGAGTTCCTGGGTGTGCAACCATCTGTGCTTGAGGTTGTAATGTCCTACAAGACCAGATGGTAAAGAAGGAGCTCTGCATGGCCGTCCTTGACCCCGACGGCGCCTCCGATGGCCATGACGACCTCGCCAAGACGCTCTACTCTCTCCTGTTGGATGTAACGGTCACGGTAGCCTAGACAGGCCGTGTGTTGCGCGGGAAGCACCAATAGCAACATATTAGCTCCCGTAGCTCTCTAGACCACGACCATCACTCCAAGGGATCTTCCTCTATTTCGAAGAATGAAGGTGGGCGACTTGCGATTGGCGGCAATTCCTCGGGCTCCGGGGCAGGGACACCATACCGCTCCCTGTCTGGTGACATTATTAATCGCTGTCCGAAGGATGTTTAGGCTATATAACTACGAGGGGAACAGAATGTACTTGCCACTTTGTCCCGTCTGCCGGCGACGTCGACGACTCCAGACGTTGGTTCCCTCTGGCCACGAGGTCCTGATTCGTCGCGGGAGGCACTCCTTCTGCGTAGACGGTTCCAGAAGCGGACTAGGGGCTGTTTTTGCGCGACTGGATTTCCCATGTGGGTTTCGTCTCCAGTGTGATCGCCCTGCGTCGGTATGGCTGAGGAATCGGTAGCTGGGCCAGGCTGTAAATATATACAGGTCAATATTCATGGTAAGGACATATACACGAATGATTCACATCAGGATGTTTGCGGGGCGTCGGCGGTTCCTTGGGAGGCGAGTGCGGAGAGTACTGTGGCGTTTGTACGTGGGCACGAACTTTGCGCGACAGTAAATGTCGCCAGCGCCGACGCATCATGCGCACCCACCGCTTGCCAGACTCCACCCCGGCAGGCGGAGCGTTCAGGCTACCCGGTTCGGCTTGGGGTTCTTGCTGAGTCTCGGTAGGTTCAGTGGTAGGTCGCTAAAGATACTGAAATGAGACTATGAATGCATGTAAAATATTGATACAAACATACGTGGTGTGATTGGAATGAATCCCGGTCGTCCATACTCGGTGCTTGTTCAACTTCCTTCGCGCGCTCAGGTTGCGGCTGCACCACTGCAGGAAGCTACATAGAGCAAGATTAGCACCCGAGGCGCCCGTCCCCGCCATGACAGGAAAGCAAGCTTACATCGAGTATAGACGAACTCAGTGAAGAAGTATCTCTGTGGTCCTTGGATGGGGTCTTCTTAATGGACGAACGAGCACATCGACCGGCGCCTCTGCAGGGGGAACTTCAGAGTGTTGATCTGCATCACGGTCGTAATATTCCGAGTCACGCATAAATCATACTAGCAGCGCAGGTTTGGTACATGATGTGAAGGTTTCTCAGACGCATTATACTACACGGAGTCCGAGCTGACTTTCCACTCCGACAACCGAAACGGATAAGCCCTGTTGATGTTCTTCAAACCCAATGCTTGCAAACCAGCCTTGCGAGGCCGATTGTCCTCTGCATCACTTTGAGCGATCCGGTCAAGCAACCCCTTAATGTCGGTCGCCGGCTCCATGAACCTGTTATTACCCCACGTTGTCGAAGGGTATGTGACATGACTCCGTTTGGCTTTGATCGAGTACTCCTTGAGCGTGAGGTGTGTCTGTAACGCCCGAAGAATCGACAGTGTCTTTTAAGTACCAGCAAATTGTGTTAGACTACTCACTCACATAAAGTAGCACAGTGCGGTAGGTAGCGATAGTCCAATCCGCCGGCGAAAGAGGCACCCAAGAGGCCCCATTCCCGTGTTGAGGCTGTGTATCTTTCCAGGTATACACGTTCATTGAATATAGTGACGTCGTGTGGGTGACCTCTCCAACAACCACAGTCTTCGAGAGGAGTTCGGTCATAGCCGTGTTGGTGGTGGTGTTATTGAACCAGTCTTTTTCGCCCTAACAGCCACAAGTCAGAGGTCAAACTTACGAAGATTGTAAGTAGTACATACTTCAGCAGTAACACCATGGAAAACCTGAAAACCTTCCTCCGGCGACCATGTGTTCAGTTTTGCTACTAGAGCGCCAATCCTTTCGCATTCACGATATGAGAGACCATCGGTTTCACTTAATCCCAGGTGGCCGACCTCTGGGAATGCGAGATTGAATGTGACGCTCCGGAACTTGTCGTAAAACTGGTCGTGAAATCTCTGCGGGAATTTAGAGATCTGAAAACATTCAGTTGCAAAAACATGCTAATTGTGGGGGAGCCTTTGACGTACCTCTGTCCACACATACCAGCCATCCCATTTGAGAGAAACATTGTATCCAAACACATGATGAGCTTGTTCTGGTGGGTAGAAAGTAATGGCTTGTCGCCAATTGAGCAGTGCGCACTCACCAGTTTCCAAAATCCAGGTCCGCCCATTGACGGCCTGATAAACGCTCGCCCAATGCATGTATTGCTTTCCAAAGAAGTTTTTGAATGCCGATGGGGACAGTTGAAGTATGCAGAGCTGGCAAGTGAACGCCTCACCGCACGACCTCAAACAGCTCATGATTACCTTGAACATATTGGGTGACGATGTGCGAGATGCGGTAAGAAAGGGTGAATAATTCCATTCTAAACCATGTTTCAGCCTATATTCAACAGCTGAAGGAAAATTTGCTCACCGCTATCGTGAAGAAAGCCACCAAGGATTGTCGACTTTTGTCGCTCCAAATTGTTGTGGTCGAACTGTGCCATTGCCCGTGCGATTACTTCAGCAAAATCATCTGCAACACGTATTTAGTTTACCATCAACGCCAAATTGCTTACAAATCACCGTCTACTGTCCGCATGGAATCATCTGCTCTGCCGACTCCACCAAGGCTTGTGTCGAAGAGATTGGAATCTAAAGGCGCAAACAGTGCTTCGTCTCCAAAGGACATCCCATCTGCATGGAGTTGCATTGGGGATTGTTCGAAGTACCTAGATACGAAGTATTGAGCAAGGATCATAGCATGATTGAATGCTCAGAGAAGCTTACAGGGGCAGTTGGTTATCTTGTAGCCCTGGCTGCTGGTCATCATAGTGGACTGAATGCGTTGCCTGTGAGTGAGCTAGTAGAAAGATCGCCTAAGATGGGATATCATACCGTTGTCCTCGACTCGGTACTGGTACATGACTTCGTTGATGGGATCTCTTTGAACAGCGAAGAATGGGTTGTCGTCCTCCACATGGTTGACTGACTGCTGGGGGCTGGAGGAGTTATGGAAGGAATCGAGGTCCGAGTCCGACTCTTCGTCCATGCCATGGTCTGAGTCAATGTCGATTGTGGACATGGTCGTATGGTGCCATTGTATTGGGCTCTGAAATCCGCCAACTGCAGTGGATCCCTCGAACAAAGATCCCTCGAGCTCAGGACTCGGAGGATCCATGCCTGTAAATGCTGATAACAACAATGATAGATACAAGTTACTCACCATTTTTATCCCCTCGCACTCTCACCTCAGGCCGTAAGATGGAGCCCTGCAGAACTTCGCGTTTCTGTCCACATAGAAGGTGCTTGCTACAATTTGCGATGGATCGGCACAGAGTCAATGGGGTCACCAAGGAACGATTCGACGTTGGCACTTGAGATGCCGGCAGGTTTCTCCGACAACCAGCACAGCCTCTGGGCCATGTCGGAGATTCAAGGTATAGCATCAAAGACTTCTTAAGGTCGGGTAGTATGAGTAAAATCTAACAGCCCTGCCAGTAAATACTATCTCACTATGAGTACTACAACATCTACTTGTCCTGCAGCCACGAAAGGCAACAACGGTCGTCGACCAGTGCGTTTGTTCACTCATTTTTGCCTCTTAGCTTGATTTCATTTATTCACCGTCATAGGTCTTACCGTTCAACGTCCAAGATCCTACTACATTGCAGGCTCTTCACGAGTTCGCATCGGCTGTCCGTGAAGAAAGAGAGGCCGAGGCAAATGTCTTTGTTGCGAGAAGCAGGCGGTCCCAGATCGAGGCTAGCTTATTCGCTGGGCAACTCCCTTCTGCGATGTGCCGTGTTCGCCAGGTGGAGGATGAGCGCTCTCGTCTCTTCAGCTACCTTTCCCAGGTAGTCCCGGGTTCCACCTTGGGGGCAAGTGAGTGTGGCAGTGGCCTCAATCAGCTCGTGGTTGGGTACAATGAGGCTTCTCACACTGCTTTTGTTGCTTAAGGTAATTATTTGCCTGTTTCATGGCTTGATCTACGCTAACACAGTTAAACAGTGCTTTCAATGGTAACGGATAACGGATAACAGATTTTATCAGAGCTTCGGGCATTGAGGACGAGGACGCGGACTTGTAACATCATTGACGTCACCCCATTTGTTATCTAGCCAAACATTGCGAGCATTATTTATAATATATTTTGTCTTTTTGTTCGACCCCACTGGGTTCGCAATGCCTGACCGTCGGGCGACACTGCTCATTGACGACAGCGTAGGATTCCGTCCCATTGTACTAGACGAGTTCGCGGTTTCCCGAGACAACATGATTTTTACGACCGATGTGTAATGAATCCGATGTGTAGTCAGCTAGACGATAGAACTGGGGCGGCGACGAAAGCGCCGTCGTATAATCCCCACAAAGACATCCTCGCGAGGGCATGGTCGAGCACTAACGGGGCGTCCCGGCTCTCAATGCGCCAGATTCCAACACCAACACCCCTCCCCTCCCCTCCCCCAGCCCTCGGCGGCTTCAACATCAATGGTACCCAATCATTCAACAACGCACCAGGCAGCTTCGACTCCTTCGCGGAGATAAACTCGTTCACGCTGAAGACACCCGATGCGTACTGGATGCAACTACTCGGGGAGACGGCCGCGTGGCATTGACAGGTCCCAATCGCGAGCAGGTGTCGATCAAGTGCAAAGGGTGGAAGCGAGGTCGTTCTGGCTCTGTCGCCGAACTGTCTGAATCGAGTGGCAACAGTGACAGCGAGGTTGCTCAGAGACGTGGAATGATAGGGGTGCTCTGGTGGCAGCAACATGAGGCCTACACGACCGAGCTCGATGGCTTCGTCCAGGTCGGCTTTGTTGCCGGACTGGTTGAATTGAGTGGAAAGGGTGAAAGTGAGCCAGAATAGTGACGTGTAGCGTTTGTGGTGCCCCGCTGGATGCAACACGAGCGAGACAAGATAATAAACTCATACCGGTACGGCTAGGCTACGTGGAGATGCTCAGTCGAGAACACGTGCAGTGGAAAACAAGCTCTCCATTCGATGGTTGATCGAGGCAATGGTGCTAGCTTGGCTGTCCGCTCTTCCTTTCCGTCCACCTCCACGACAACGTTGAAGCTCGTCGGGTGGCGATCATCAGATCGAGGCGATCGAGGCGATGGTGCTAGCTTGGCTGTTCGCCCTTGCTTTCCGTCCACCTCCATGATAACGTAGAAGCTCGTCGGGTGGTTATCGTCAGATGAGACAACCCAGTGGCTCCGACGACTGCAACGGTTTGAGTAAATTTTGGACTGAGAAACTCACCAATGTCTCTACGTACCTGTGAGCGAGAATTCTATCTTTCCTTCAGTGGATTCCATGTCGCCAGGCGTCTGAGATTACTCTCACGAATAAAATTAGATAGAGAGGTATATGGCGGCGAACTTGAAGCGAAGAGTAGGCTTTTAGGGATTGAAGGAGTTGGTTATGCGGCTGCTTGTGGCAATGCACAATGTACGTGTGGCGAAATTTGCTGCCTCTGAATCTTACCCAGTTGCCACACTTTTGACGCTCGCCGACTTTGCCACCCGCCGCGCTGATTCCTGCAGTATGCGTCAACGTGATGTCTTCCTGAGCCCCAATTACGAAGGGCCGACCTTGGTCTGCGGAACGGGAGCTCAGAGGACATTTGTTGATCGCACGGCGTCTGCCCCAGATGCCACTTACTCGCTTTCTGTTATCTTCAACTGATCCACCGCTTGTCTTAATTATTCGTCATTGATCATGTCGAGATATGCTTCGCCAAACGATGATGATCGCACCCGTGGTAAGTACACTCTACCCCTCATACTCATTCTTAATCAACTCAGTCACAACTCACGACATAACAGGGCACGGTATACACCCTCATCTCCCTCCCGCCCCCAAGAGGCTCAAGAACCCCTTCGCGCAGTTCCAGGCGCAGCAATCCCAAGCGTCGAGCTCCTCGACGACAGCGAGATGGACGGCCTCAAGCAGCTCCTCGCAGCGAACCCCACGATCCAGGTCATCTCGCACATGCTGCTCCAGTTCGTCGCAGCTGTGCACCACCCAAACCTCTCGCGCAACTCGAGCCGGGATCCAGTATCGGCCAGCGGACGTTGCGCCCTCGAGCTGGACCAAGCGCCCCGCCCCCGCACACAGGCGCAAGGGCATCGATGGAAGCTCCCGTGCGCCGCCGAGTCCCACCAGCCCCATTTCCTCCGGCCTCTTCTCCCCGACCTTCAGTCCCCCGTCCTCGGATCCGTTTCCGTCGTTTCCGCCGTTGGCTGGTGTTGGTTGGCGGTGGTGGGTTTGGGCTGATCGGGTGCGAGGGTGGTGGTGGTGCGAGGATATGGGTCTCGTGGTGCGGCAGGGGAGAGACCACAGATGCCGCGCGCCGGCCGCGGTCTCAGTCGCAGGGTCCGGCTCCCGCGCATCTCCACTCCCAACACCCAAGCGCACCGAATTAGGCGCAGTATCCCAACTCGGCGCCGTACCCGCGTGTCCCCGCGAACATGACCCCGTTCTCCACCCAGGTCCTCCAGCACCTCTGTGCCGGCGGGGGGTGGGGTGGGAAAGAATGCTCTGTACGCGCTGTACGCCAATGCCAGCGCCGACACCAGCGCCAACGCCACGCCCCCCCCACCCACACGCCCCCGCACGGCACGTTCCCCATCTCCCCG
>MU266479.1:0-68789 GCA_021014945.1 Leucogyrophana mollusca | reverse complement strand
TGTTTCTCGGACTAGTAGAATGATTATACATGCATTGTCAACTGAATATCAAACCGCTGAGTAAACATAATCAGATATCAGAGTTATTTTGTGATAATAAATGGGTGTCCTTATGTTACCCGATTACTTTCATAGATATATGTTTCTCAGATGAGTGGAATGGTTATAGATCCATTGTCAACTGAACATCAAACTGCTGATTAAATGTCATTAGATATCGGACTTATATCGTGCCGATAGATAGATATCCTTATGTTATCTTATTACTTGTGTAGATAAGCCTATATATGATTGCACCGACTTTGTATCTGCTTATCAAATCCATCTGGAAATATCAGCGCCTCCCCGATTTCCTGATGGCCTTGCTGCCTTTCATTTATTCCTCGAGGTCCCCCTTTGTTTGGCCTGATCCTGGCTTGCGTACGCTCAACTTCATGTTACAACCGACCCCACACGCTTATCTTCACAGTGACAACCATAACATAGATATTCTATGCACTACCTCGGATTCTATTGCAACTGAACTCATCGGGGTATTCGGGGTACCCATTTTGGACGAGTATCGTTGGGAATCTGCACACTTTCCGATGCTTCTTCTTCGCTTTGAAGGGAACGGCCCGCACAATGCGGACAGTATCCTCGCTGATGCATGTCGTATCCTACCTATTACTGGGGTCAGCAGGATGGTCCTCAAAGGTCTTCCTACATTGTCCCAGTCCTTCTGGTTAAGTGCATTTACGAAAATGGGGTCTCTTCGTACTTTGGGGATATGCGGTCGCGAAGCATTTCCGGAGATCGCTGGGCTCGTCCAGGCATTGGGGAAAACTCACGGAGGCTCCTTGGCTGACTCGGAGAATCTGTTACCCACAGTCGCGTCCACATTCATCGTACCAGACCTAGAGACGCTTGGGCTCGAACAGGTTGACTTCAGTGACTACGCAGGGGTAACTCGGTTCGCTGAGTCCTTGGCCCGCCGCTCGAATCAAGGTATGGACCTGAAGCGGCTTGAGGTCGTAATTGCGACAACATCGGCAAGCGCGGAATCAACAAGATTGCTAAAGTGTTTGAAGGCGAGCTGGAGTGGGAGCTGTTGAATAAACGGGGCAGAAGGTGATGTGCGTCGGCGCTGAGACCCACGACTAGCGGTCGAGGATATTACGGTGTGCAGGACTTACGAAAGTGGGTCGAGTTTCGAAGTGTTATTGACTCTTACGAATAGGGATTTTTAAGGAACGGATGTACACAGACTTGCAGTAATGTCTACTCATGTACTCACGGACTGCGGTTTTAGCTTGTCAGACAGCCGCCACGACCCAACTGGACAATGATGCTCAGACTCCTGTTAGTGGCAGTAGCACCCGCAGCTCCAATCCTTGGGATTCCCGTCGTATGCTCTTGCTGGTATCTTATTTGGTCTCTGATGCCGATCCGACTCACACGCTCACTAGCAGAATAGCAGAATAGAACCTGTGCTTTTGCACTCCGCCAGATCGTACCGGGAAATACAGGAGATGCCCACCCCTCACCCTCCGAGCTGTCGACAAAATATGCACAATTGATCATTCAGCTCTGAATGTGACCATACCAAGTTAACGCCTGTCCCTCAAGCACTAACTCCCTCCTTTTGCATTGTGTGGAGCTCCGCAGAGAGCTTGACGGCCCCCCGCACCAGACAGCATCATTCGGCAATTTCGTATACACCACGAAGTCTGACGGATTTGATTTTTGGTATAAAGCCGCTCTCTGAGTTGCGTGTCAATTTCCTCGTTGTCTTATGCCACCTTGATCTCCTGCTTGTCCCCCATAGTTCTCATAGATTCCCAGGGCCAATTCTCCGTAATACGCCCCTGACATTTAAGCATTTACCTCGGAGTTCATCTACAGATGGTTTTCAGAAACCATCCAGGAACGGCGACAAGTACTGTTATCGGATTAATTGCTGGGCCGCCGTATTGGATCTGTGAGCGTTTAAACCCCTGGGTACTATGAAACGCGCGACGATTTTGATCCCACTACGCCAACGACTGACGCGGTCGTAAACATTGTGTACATTTGGGCTCAATCCCGCTCGATCGCATGGAACGTTCATCTCCCTCGCGCTTGACGTCCTGGGGGCGTTTTAGACGCCAAAGCGTAAGAAACCTTTCTAACGATGAGGTATGCTGATGCTTCAGACAAAGCGGAGCACCCCAGCGGCCGGGAAATAAAGCTATGCACGTAGGCTTCCCTGAAGCCCAACGTTCGTTGACGGGTACGGCGGGGGTGGTGTATATCTTTCTGGTATACCTTCGCAAGGCCAGTAGTCCACGAGGCGGTTTTCATCTCTCTGTCACACTGCTGGGGTCTGTCATCGAACCCATCCGTCATGGCCTAGGTAAGCACCGCACACGTACCAGCTGCTAGCGAGTCTGCTCACATCGCCTTAGAGCATTTAAATGTGTGGTATCCCTGGCGTGATAGGGTGCATCCAGCAACCTATATTTCGGGAACGAGGGTGCGACAGGTATCTGGCAAATACAGTCTTATTGAATGGTCAACGTGGCGATTGGCCACCGTCCACGCCGTCCTCAGTCCGAGCCCGGCACTCAGTCGTACCTCAGATAGAAGCCCTGGAGGGTACGATCGCATGCGCGCCCGCATGACCACCACTGCTCCAAATAGGTGGGTAGTCGCTCTTTGCCAATGATCGCCTCTGCGGGTAATTAATAACTGAGCTTAGACTAAGGCGTGTACTTTGCAATGAGGATTGCGAGTGCGCCTTCGCGTTCGCATGGTGCAGGTGGTGCTGATTCTACGTAAAACTCCAAGTCTCAGAAAACAGCGTAAGGATCCAGTCCTTCAAATACTCACGACACCCTTTCGCGTCCTCTATCGCGATCGTGATTCGATTATCAATTGTCCTGCTACCCTATACGGGTCATTCGTATGCTTGCACACCATCTTCTGCCGCCCTGCAATCGGACAAAACACACGATACCAAATGAGACTTTCCGGAACGCCCCCCAGCTGAGCACTAGACCAGCCCGCGGCGTCTACAGTTTGGGCTCTGTCAGCTACCACCTTGATCGGGGACATACACTGACGTTACTATACGAGATGAAGAACCGAGAAGTTAGTGCGAGCGAAGTAATTATTGAACAGCCGCGAGCCGGTGGTATGAGCGTGGGCTGTGCGCCCTCTTGCGGGGTCCAAGTTTCCGAACCCACACACCTTGTTAAAATTGTATATAGCCACCTGTGTCTCCGCTTGTGCACTACATTTATGAGCGTCAAAGGCGGTTACTCGGATCTCGGGGATAGTGATGGCAACATCTTGAATACCTCTTGCGCTGCTAACACAAGACCCATTGCACTGTACTTATTAGGGTGCTCTTGCAAGCAAAAGAAAATCTGTTTGACTAGTAAAAACCTCGATGTTTTTTGGGAATGCCATAGTACGATCGCCATAGCGCCACGTTCGATGGCAAACCCCGCTGTGTCATTGGTTTCAAGTTCGGGCCCAGGCATGTCGGAGAGGGAATAGGTATCGGTATGTCGTTTTTGACCGAACGATTACTGTCGAAGAGTGAAAAAGAAATAAAAAGCCTGAGAGGAGGGCACACCTATGTGGATGCCGCTGTGTGCTGCTAGAACGTGCATGATTCGCAGAAGAAATTGGAACCTACCACCAACTTATGTGCACAATCATGGCTCTCAGTAAATCTGCACGTGTCGACGGTGAAAGAGTGGTCAGCAGATCGCGACGGTGACCACGTTCCTGACTTCAGTAAGTACACACCGAGCACCCTGTATGAAGAGAAAGAACCTGAAGAAGAAACGACAGAAGGGGAATTCTTTGGGATGTGATAAGGTTTGACCCGGAAACGTCACACTGCAGGGCCTCGAAAAGAACTTCAAGTTCCATGAGGGGTTTAGAGTCTTGATTTCAGGCCGTCCTCATGTTGTATTGATCGGATTCTAGTACATGAGCTGGGGCGGCTGACCAGAGGAGAGCAAATGAATGATATGTCACTTGGGTTCACCCCCAGCGAGCCTGGTCGCAGCTTAGCCTACCCCAACTGGAGGATATCCACAGTCGACTGCTGAGTGCTAGTTGTGCATCCTGTACCCCAGGCTCCCAGGTTTCGAGTACTGACAGCTCGGAAGCACTCCCATTACGTTCAATGTTTCGACAGTGCCGTGATCGCGAAAATTGTCGGAAAGCGGCTGCGGGCGTCCCTTTGATAGCTCAAGTGTAAAATTTACTCGCCGAGTGGGCTGCCATAAAAACCAAAGGCGCCTAATAATTGCAACAAGGGTAACGACCGTTAGTTGCAAAGCTTGAAGAGGTTTGAACGTAAAGATACAGCTGACCAGAGACAAAACAGTAGTCAGACAATAGACGTGTCATTCCAGTCAGCGCTGTACCAGTAAAATCTCATGGAATTTATGCAAACTTGTCACGTACCACAGACTATGGAGTGAATGGAAGGCGAGGTCGCCCTAACATCGTAGCACAAAGGCGCTCGTGCTTTTACTGAAAATTTTAGCCGCGACACTTCCACATCACGATTGTGCCTCCTCTGTGACGTCGAGGGGGTATATCAGCATACAGACTTGCCTTGAGCATTGTCGCGGAAGCTGTGTAACACTTACTTCTTACGCGAGCTCAGTGAGGCTCAGTGGTGTGGTTTTCACTGCCACAGCCGCGAGTTCATCAACATTCGTCTTTCGATTGTTCCAGTCGCTTACATTTTATTTAAAACTCGTAGGTATTCCTTTCAGGACCGTTTCTGCTTCTGTCACGCAGATAAGCATTGAAAAGTTCTCTCGGCATCAGTGGTTGGTCACCTAGACTCGCATCGATCTCCTCATGTGGTGTCCCCCCACGGCCGCGGGCGAATTCATCCCTGCACCTGGTTTTGGCGAAAGGGGAGGATGACTCTTGGGGTACCACTGACGAGACTGTACCAGGCAAGGCGTCGACTTAGACATACGAGGCAAACAAGTAATCAACACGAAAATTCACTAGAGCCAAATCTACCTTCAATAACCCTGTCATTTTGGCAACATAAACTCCTCTGATCTTCCGGCCTTCTCTTGGCAGACGGCTGGCTTATTAACTCCAGTGGTTTCTAACATGGATCTCCCCAATCCCATCCCTCTTTCGTACGTCAACCAACCTACCTTTCGATCCCCATCGCTATGAGTTACTCCTCCTCGTCCACAGGAGAGTATTACGCCCGGCGATTGCTTCCTTCGTCGGCCTTTCCTGAGGCTTACACGCCGCCCACTTGGGAAACTTCGCCTGACATCTTGTACGAATTATCCCCCGCTGAAAAGAGAACAAGCCGTTTCGCCGTGGAAGGAAATTCGATAAGTGAGTGCTGTCTGGCGTGGGTCAATGCGCTAACTTGCAATAAATGTCTAATGCAAATTGAATTCACTGTGGTTTAGTCACCGGTGGGTGTGGACACCTAGGTCTTGAAGTTGCTCGTGCTCTCCTGGAACACGGTGCTCCGGGAGTATCCCTCTTTGATGTCGACCCCGCCAAATCACATACCTTCGTCAATCAATTGCGCTTGGATTTTCCGTCGGCCAAGATTATGACCCAGAAAGTGGACATTTGCGATGAGCTCTCTGTGCTGCGAGCTGTTGCAGAAACAATTGCAGAACTCGGCAGCGTAAACATTCTTCTGTGTTTTGCAGGCGTGGAAGCCTGTAATCACGCCCTTCTTATAGGTCTCGAAGAATGGCGGTCCACGTTGGCCGAAAACGCGAAGGCAAGCTGGCTTTGCGCTCGCGTAGTCGCGAGGTATGTACCCAGTTCTTGCACTCCCCCCTCTTTTACGGATTCCGACACTCTATATTAGACGCATGATACAGCAAGGCACAGGGGGAAGCATCGTGTTCACTGCCTCGATTTCAGCACACAGCATCAATTTCCCGGTGCCTCAGCTCCTGGACACCCGGATGGGCGCCGTCTCGCCGACACTGTCCCAGTCCAAAAGCTCAGCTGCGGCGGAGTGGGCCCGCTATGGTATCCGCGTCAACAGCATCAGTCCAGGATACATGGATACCATGTATAATGAAAATATAGGTTTGGAAGAGGCTAGGAGCATATGGGCATCAAAGAAGCCCATGGGCATGATCGGGGGCCCCAGCGAGTTGACAGGGACTGTTGTGCTGCTTTGCAGTCGAGCAGGAAAATACATCAACGGCGCGGATATCCTCGTGGATGGTGCGTCTTTTTTGCGATCTCGCAACTTGTTACTTACTATGTGGTGTAAGGAGGAGGCAACATGCTCTAGCCTGGTACAAGTCAAATACACATAGCCGTCTACTTGTTTGTATTATGTGCTTTGTGTCTTTTCCATCGAAACACAGGCTCCATCACGATGATTGATTGATTGAATGCTCAAGCAAGGATTACTAAATTCCACGTGATAACGTTGCCAGCAACCTGCAAGTGATCGGAACGCTGAGAGCTCACTTGCACTGACTCTCAAGCTCTTGCTATAATCACTTGCCAGCCTTGCTGACGCGCGCCTTTGTTGGCCATGGGCCGCTGGTTCGCCATCACTGCTGGAGTGCAATCGCGCGGGATATCTAACCTGAGCCAACGGAGAACCTGATATCATTAAGGACTGCATGCTCGTGCGAGCTTTGCCCATTATTTGTGAAGAGATTCTCTGCCGATCCAGCTGCGTAAGTATTCAATTTGAGCGGTGATTCTAGTCCGATATACGCTTATTCCAAATCCTCGATGTGCGTTCCAGGCCCTGCCCCGACTTGGTCCCTACGACAGCACCCAAGCACCGCCGAGTACAATCGTTTCCACAAAGCGTGAGCGTCTTTCCATCATTCTCTCCGAGTGCGCGGTATCTTGTTTGATTTTTCTGACCGACAGAGACAATCGCTTCGGTGTCGCTGATCCCGGTGCAACCAGGTCGATGACGACCGAAACCGTTGACGGATCGTAGTCGGTCGTACGGTATCAGAGCACTACTTTTTGCAGCTGAACTCGCCGCCAACCAGCCGGTATTCAGACCCATCCCAACACTCCCGAGGTCCAGAAAAAATTCAACCGAGCAACCCAGTGGTACACGTCGTCGGAGCAGGGTGCTCATCCAGCCCACAGCCCATGTGGGCATCTCACAGGTCGTCTCAGGGATCGCTGCCTTCTACCTAGGCCACTACGTCTGCACTGCAAGATCCTGTCGACAATACTCGCGAGCCCACGAAAAGACAATAGGATGACCGACGGGGGATATCGATTACCCAACTGTTTGCTTCTTGCATGCGGTAATGACGGGAGCAGCATGCTCTCATGAAGACATAGGTTGAAGATGACAAACTACGCGGAGACTTGGACCTTTAGACTTGACTTTACATCTGCGGGCACTGGTATCACTATATCATTAATCCAGGCGCAATCCGCGGATAATAATCCCTGTGTTAGGACCGCTCGCTACCGAGGAAGAAGGCCCAGTGGCAGATGTTGTTACGGTTGGATTTTACCTTCGCTTCAATTTGCACCATCGCCACGAAGCTTATGACGTCTCTTCAATTGCGCTACCATTTTAATTGAACCCCTAGGCGGCAATATCTCACGCTTTGGTCTCGCACAAGCTTCTCAGGTCCTATGTCCACTCCGTTGCCCATTCAATAGTGACATATCCGCGACCTTTGATTTAGTCATATCGACCTTGGGTAATAACGATGCCATGAAGCGAGCTTGACCACACTAGACGAAGGCCGCGATAAAGATGATATCCACGATAGGCCGATGCAGCGAGCTAGGCCTAGGTTTGCATAATTTGCTCTGGACAGCCATGGTTTATCGGATGATCTGATATTCAGCTATCGAGACTTGTGGTGCAGGGTATTGATCGCCGGATTTTGGTGGACAGGGAAGCCACGACTGTTCAATGTTCAAGGTGTTACGATATTGTTGGGGCCGGTGCCATACATTACTTGAATGCGTAAGTGCCGAAGCTCTGTCCCATTTCACACACGACCCATTGACACTCTTTGCCAGTGAAGTGAACTACTGGGACGGCTCGAACGGCTCGACCGGCTCGATTTGCACCGCCAGTGCGACCGGCTATTCCCAGTATACTTTGCTATCCTCCGGTAACGCTTACATCTTAATCCACCAGGAAGTACATCCACCAAGGCCGTACTCAGGAATAAGCTGCAAGTTTACTGTTCTGGGAGATTCTCGTAGATGGTCCCCCCGTTCGTATCTACGTATAGCCCCGGATCGCCATTTTTACTCTTATGTTTGAAATGAGAATTAGACTTTGAGTTTTGCTTGTCGTAAACGAGGGTCGGAGCAGCAATCCTGGATACTCAGGGGAGCAGATCGCCCATAGATCCGCCAGTTGGAGTTCATGGGACCTCATATTGTGTCCGAGAAGATACATTGAACGTATTTATCACCAAAGTATCATTGATACAACACTAACAACGACCATCGCAACCCTAGCTGAGACGCTGTCTCTCATCTTCAATCCACGCGACTCCTGACTCGTACTGCCCAGCTGCCATGTCGAGCCTGACATTCCGTTCGAAGTAGCAAGTACTGAAGGGTTGATCGTTGCAGTGTTGTCGGTTTTAGTGAGCGCAGTGGTAGGAAACGTTTCTGTCGAGGAAGGGTTCGATGCGGAGAATGCGGCGCTGGTGAGGAAGACGAGGGCTGCCCCTGGAGCGGGTACAGTAACGGAGCAGGTATTGGTGGATTGGTCGCAGGATACCGTGTTGATGCTCAAGGTGCCTTGCAGGCGGCCGTCGGATTCAAAATTTGCACCGAACGTCTAAGTCCACATCAGCAATGAGTTGAAGGGGTTGTACGCAGGGAGAAACTCTTACCTGGCCCGCCCATGTAATATTGTATTTCTCGGAAACAGAAGGCGCTTGAAGGTATCTGCCAGGTACGCGATTAGAATCGGCAGTCAATTCGAATGAGAACCAGCTTACTTTACTTGCACTTGTGCTGGCGTCCCATTAGCTTGTCCAGTATCACCCCCTCCAATCGAAAACGTCGCCGTAATGTCGCTCGCTCCTGAAGGGTCCGTCACGTAGTTCATCAACACTAGCCTCGCAGGACCACCATTATCGTAAATGGCATAACCGGGAGTGTAAATATTACCGCTACTGACGTTGAGATCTATAATTTGTGCGGTCCCGGATGATCCAAATGCTTCGGCGACAACGAGTGTGGAGTAGTATATCGCGCCAATCGTCCATTGATGATACGATGACTGGTTAGTTGGTGGGGCTGTTGAACGATAACGTGAGCTTCATCGGGAATGAAAGACGCGGAACCCACGCGTGAACGGCTGTGTATAGTGCGAAAAGGTATTTCGGCTTTCGTCAGCATAGAGCAGGACATAATCAGCCCCAACTCACGTTGTAATATACATCCTGCCCTCCGACGTGGAGCATCGCGCCAGAGAAATTGCTGGACGCCATTTGCAACCCATAATCTAGTGCCCACAGCGTGGCCCCGAAACTATCACTGATTCCCGGGAAACCACCACACGAGGCAGTATTCGTCTCGAGCATCATGAATGGTTTTCCAACTTGCTGTGCGATGGCAGTCGAATTGAGGTAAGGGGCGATAATGTCGATTCCGGCATTGTGGTTGAGGTAACTGGGGAATGCTGTTTGTGGATCGACAGGCGTGCCGGTGCCATATTCTGCGTAGCAATTGTCGCTCGGATAGCTAAGGTCTATGAGGGACTTATCCCTTGGTAATCTAGCAAAGCGGATGACTCACTGCTCTACGGCAAGATAACCGAGGCTCGACGAGTATGAAGATATGAACCCCGTGTTCCAGACCATTTCGGGGGACCATGTCCCCGATACGCTGGGAGCGACGAGGTTGTCGCGTACGGGTATGCTCGTGTCCTTAGCTATAGCTTCGACAACCACACCAAACTCGCCAAAGTAGTCGTATGGAGAGTACGTCGAGGGACGGTTACCGTGACTAATTAGACACCCATCGCGTGTCTTAGCAGGGGCGAGCAAGGGAAAGGAGTAAGACCTACGCAGCGTATAGATCAGGCTGAAAGGACCATGATGTTTTTAGATCCATGATTTGGGCGATTCTTGATCATAGTACGAACCTCGTTCCCAACTTGAAATCCAAGAAGGTACCCGGGGCCGCTCAGGACGGCTTCGCCTACTTCTGCAATACCGAGTCGAAGATTATTGGTGTCATTGAAAGGAATGCCTGCCAGTGGCAAACGGTTCCAGTTAATTTTGCATATCCTCAACACCCAGCATAAGGAACAAAATTACCGAGAAACCACTTAACATCCACGAGAGCCGAAATATTGCCTAAAAGGTTCAGGACTTCCGCTGTGTATAGCAACGCTGGTGTTTGCGTCTTCCAAATAGCATCTCCGTATCAACCAAATGAGCGCAGACGTAAACCGGAACGTACCACATCACCAGTGTCCCCGGTTTCTTTGGCCATCATAACACCGCCCGGAAGATTCTCAACGAGTGTGGCAGTCTCTTGTGTGTTTCCTCCGACTCGAATGTGAACCTCGCCAGCCCGTTCTCGAATGTTGGCCATGAGATTTAAGAAAGGTACTTGCAGGAAGGAACTGAGAAAAGATTCTTTATGTTGCCGGACAAGAATAGCAGAAAGAGCTTACGAATTGATACCGACTTCGATAGCGGCGACGACGACGACGACAATCAAAATCATCTCCACATGTGGTGTAGCAGTACTTACGGACTTGGTCGATAACACTAAACTCGATCGAGTATCCTAAGAACGAGCCTCTCTGCTGTATACTCAACCCTGATACAGCGGATGTGCTACCTTGCAACTGGATCGAGAACTGCGTCGGGAGCCCCGAGGGCACGGGCGGGGGTTGCAAAACAGTTGGGTCGTATGCCGCTGCACCTGTATAGTTTGCTCCTGCCGCCGTCGCCGTGCTATCTCCCAGCGGAATCTGGCTGTAAACAGTGACGCTCGCGCGGACCAAAATGGGCAGCCATAAGACCCAAAACAAAGTGACAGCGGGAAGCATTGTAAGAATGAGCAGCAAAGAGAGGAGGACGGAAAGGCGAGTTATCGGTGAGGATTTCATACCCTCGTCATATAAGGGCAATAACCCAAGGGGGTTACATTACGCCCCTGGCTGGTCCCGAATCATGGTGATTCGTGACGACTGGATGTTGGATATTGTCTGGCCGCACTTGTCTAAGGGATTGATCAGATCTGAGTGACGAAAGCATTTTGACAGCGCATTCCCTTGCTTACATGTTGAAAAAGCCAAAGGACGATGCGCAGCAGTGCAAAAATAGCTGCGTGATCTACGACGAGCGCCAGCAGAAACCCACGAAGAAGGTAGGAAGGCGACGACTGGGTTTTGACTGTCACGAACGACTCACATTAAGGAAGGGATAATGTGCATTTCTGCAGAGCCTGAGAGCGACAATTGTGGATAGCATATCACGCAGCCTCGAACCAGCAAGAAAGTTCAGCTGGGAAGCGCAGTTTAACTGACCTGAAGGGAACCGAATGGGGGCTCGAATGGGAAGTGCTGGCCCGTAATGATATCTCACCAAATGATGATTACACAGGAACACGGCTGTATATATTCAGGAATCAGCGTGCGTATACGGGTTAACCAAAGGGATCTTCATTTGCACTCAAATACCTCCTCGGCTCCAACGTGCTAGTATGCCCGCACAATGCCCAGTGTTCTGACTCATTCAGATCAGCATTACTATTGGGCACCAGATAGAGCTTACCAGTGATGTTCGACGTGTCACTGTCACTGCCATCTGCTCAGCCATTGGCGGCAGTTTCATTGTGTTTGTTTGTAATATCCGAGTCGCTGCGAATTTGGAGGTATATTGCCATTTTAAACGATATTTTCCCACAGCAGCATGGCGCAGTTAGGGAGCGCGCGGGGCTCATAACCCCGAGGTCACTCGATCGAAACGAGTTGCTGCTACGAAACAACTTTTTGTGTCTTGGACCTTCAGTTTTGCGGACTTTAGCTTGACATAGGAGTCGACAGCAATGGTCCATTAAGGAGTGAGACCGGAGGTGACAGACTGTGACAAGCACAGTAACCTCGAACCCGTCAAACTCTAGTTAACAGTCGAGCGAGACTTACGTTCATTGTCCATATATGATTTCTCCAGATATTACCATCCCCTTGTCATTTTCACAAAATGCAAATATGAACCCGTGTAATGGAACTTTATCCACGTATCCTCGCTTTAGTGGTACCATAGATGCTGTGCAATCGATGTGCTGGTTACGGCGGTTGAGTTGAACCAAGGGACTCCGCTGCTTGTAATGTCCATAACCCTATATCGTCGTGAGGAAGCTTGTTCCACTTTGAGTATACCTGCCTGGCGTGAGCCCAGGTGTAAAAGGGGCCCGTGGACGAGAAAAGCTCACGTCATCAAGGATGTCTAGCAATTCTGCCGTTTTTGCGTCACCCTCCTCTTGTGCATGCACATTATGCTGTATCTGTGCACAAAGCCCCGCGTTTTCCTCCTCTAGCTGCCAAAAGAGTGAGCACATAGGGGCACAATACCCACCAAGAAGGACACACAGTTTTGAGAGTGGCGCGCAGCTTTTCCACTTCTGACTGCATAACGCGTACAGTTTGTGCTCGCACTGCAGCTCGCGGACTCAACCCGTCCCTCCAGATGTCTTTACCGCCAATCTCTCCGCGCTGTTTCCGAGCCCGAGCTTCCGATACGACGGCGTGCAGTATATTTATCCCGTCCTTGACGTTGGATTCAATAAACGCGTTTTCGCAGTTGCTCTTTATGACTGAATGAGCTGACACGCGTAAGCAACGACTGAGTAGGAGACGTACAGATATCTGATCTTCCATGTGCCTTGATACCGTGTTAAACACGCCTATTGCACCGTCTGGTTCTTCTTTGCACCACAGGGCAAAGCATTCCCTAAAGTCATCGTAACTGCACGGTGTTGGCTTCGAGTTCAGCGGTTTAAGCTAGCGTCGATAACTAGTACCTACGTCCATTTGTGTGCCGCGCGCTGAATTGCCAGCTGGAGTGCTGAATGAAAATGTGTCCATCGTTTGCTATCTGGAGTGATTGTGGACATGGAAGTTGCTATCGGGTTTAGGTGAGGAACTGTGGCGGTGCAATGATCCCGCCACCGCGGTCGTGAGCGCTTCACGCCTCTGTCGCTTTCCACGAGGACGAAATGGAACGCGATGAGGAGGCAGCCAATAATACGGTTCCGGACATTAGGCTGCAGCAGCAACGGAGCTCAATACCTTCCTTCTTATTCATTATATTCATGCTTTTCATGCTCACGAACCACAACGGGGACGAATTCCTAGCACGGAACCATTACCAGGACGCGTTGCAGTCCTTGAACAACCAGTTATCGAATTTCACAGCTTGGATGAACGGGACAGAATCCAATTTCACCCTGGTACTTGCTCCTATTTATCAGCTTCCTAAGGCTCTAACTTTGCGCTAAGCCAGCCAGACACCCTGCCACAAGTTCACTGGTCAGATCCTTCATGACCTTTGACCCCCGTCTGGGTTCCTCTCAGTCGTACTTTTCCAATATCACTGGGTTTGTCCGAGGTGACGTTGATTTCCATAACATCACCCCCCCAAGTCTCGCGTCGGAGCACACCCCCTGGACACATTATGCGCAGTCCTTGATGAGCGACACGAACATGACGGAACTTACGGACAAGACGGGTTCTTGGAATTGGACAGCCTCGGACAAAATCTCCTGGAGCGTGTTGGTCCGAGCCCCAACCGACCTCAAGAACATTGCGATGGTTCACGTATGCCGTTCCTTGGTGCCCTTTGAATGCAGGCTCTAAGATTGCATGCAGGGAAGAATCGATCTTGCAGACGCCCGTACCTCACAGGAAATGAGGCTGGACTTCGAGGGCGTTCAGTTTCTTGCAAATGGATCGATCTATGGTTTCGTTGAGCCAAGCGGGTGAATTTCCTACTGCCCGAAGGACATTGGCGAGTTTTAACCAGGCACACAGTCACCATATAGATATTCGGTATTTGCCCGCAATTGTCCCGGACGCCCTCCAGAATGCCACAGCCCACGCAATAGAACCTGAGCTGGTGTCACGAATAAACAAGGTCAAGGCTATGATAGACGCAGGCATAATAGACCAGGAAACCGCTGAAGGTGCCATTTCATCTCCACGCCCTTGCCTGTTTCGCTTTCTGATGAGATCGCAGAGGACAGCGCATCACCTGGTTGTGGTTTCGAGTTGTACGCCCAGATCGAGCCGTCGATGATCTCGGAGGAGCTCATGCAAGAATTAGAAGAGGAACTGCAAAGGCCAACGGGCAAACATACAGTCGAATTCCCGAAGCTGTCCCTGAATGGTGTTCTCTTGAGCAAGGAATGCGGGATCTTGTATCGTTTACACAACACGGAGGGCTTGCGGTCGCAGACGTTCTTTCGTAAAGTCACCACCTGTAAGTTATAAGGACTTCTGCGACGTTAAAGATTAACTTTCACTCCATCACAGACGCCGGTCTGTCTGCGCTTTTTTACCTCGCTCTGCTCATTCTCCTCTCCCGTCAAATGGAGCGTTGCCGCACACCCGCAGGAATATCCCGTGTCTCGCTCTGGACCTTCCTCACGCAGGCAATTGTTGATGCAGTGTCCTTCGCCGGTCACATAACTTTTGCCATCTTGGCAAACGGACGCCCTTCACTCTCTCTCGTAGCACCGGCATTTCTCGCCTGTGTCTTGTTTGCTTATGAATCCGTAAGTGTCATGACCTGCCACCTGTCGTCCGGATAGTGCTGACGGCCACCAACAATTCACTAGCAATTTGCTATTCTCATCAACCAGATACAAGCTCCAGAAGATGCAGTAGCTCCTCCGATCATCCCTCCGCCACAAAGCGCGCCTGTCGTGCTGGAATCCACCCCTGCAGCCACTATCCCCCAAGCTGCTCCAGTGCAGCCCTCCCCTCCCCCTACTCGTCCCACCAATCCATCCTTTTTCAGTCTCTTGCTTCAGCATCTTCAATCAGACCCACAAGCCCGCATATGTACGTCGATCATAATGAACTACGTTACTCTATTTGCATCGGCTTACATTTGATGCTCAGGGATGGGAATGTTTTTCTTCCTCACTTTCATTGTCCGCGTCATCGTTTCTCCCTCACTAGCGCTACTTTTTGTCGCCAGTATGTATTCACTCTTTTGGTTGCCACAGATCGTCCGCTCTGCCAGGCGGAGGAGGAGTAGCGCACTGAGTGTAGAATACCTGGTGGGGACATCCATTTGCAGGCTCTATTTTGCACTGTGTGAGTGTTGTCTATTCACAGAACAGAATGAGTTGTACTGATGTGGTCTGTCTTTAGACTTTCTGAGTTGCCCAAAGAATGTCCTTGATGTGGAGCAGCGACGTGAGTTGTGATGGCCTTTGATTTGCACTCTCCTGATCTTGTGCATCACCTCATAGGATGGGTTTACTACCTAACTTTCTTTGTTATGCTTCAAGTACTTGTCGTGTTTCTTCAACAGCATCTGGGGCCAACTTTCTTCCTCCCTGATAGTGTGGGTGCCGTGATTGTGGCATACTTCACTCCTTCGACTTACTGCCCCTCATGTGTGTTAGTTTACTACAGCGCCAATACACGACTACCACCCTCCACTCCCGTTGTCTACGTCGGACCCCGAGGCGCCGGATCATTCGCTTGGCGACTGTGCCATATGCATGGAGAGCATATACGCCGACGATCAGAAGTTACGTCAGCCTGTTACTGGAGGGTTACTGCACAAGGTCAGCGCGCGGAGGAATTATAGCCTCGCGCCCTGTCACCACCTGTTTGTGAGTGGCCCTTATGTCTGGCTGTGTTGTCGGTTTTTGGTGACAGGTATTTTCTTTTCGTAAGCATACTGAGTGTCTAGAGAAGGTATGCTGTGGATTTTATCTCTCTGAGCCATCCGCTGACTTATTGTTACCTCTCGTAGTGGCTGGCTATCAAGGTGGGCTACCGCAAACATGTTCGGCGACAGTTGACCAACAATACCCCCGCAGAACATCTGTCCGCAATGTCGCCGGCCGCTCCCGCCACTGTAGCGTTCCCCATCACGTCTTAGCATATACTTCTGCCATCCATGCATTGTTGGACTCGAATCTGGATAGTACTAATATGTACAGTAGAGTGTTTTGTAGTTCCCAACGCTCAAGGGCCCGTCACTTGGCCCAGCCAAATCTCAACCGGCATACCGCCAGCTCCAGGGCTTTCGCCTACCTTATCAAGCTTGATCGGAATCTTCGCTGCCATATCCCACAATGTCTTCTCGGCAGGATCACGCTCCTTGTATCCAAGGAGAATAAGTGGTGGGTTTGGATTGGAAGTTTTAGATATCGAGTAGTGGATCAGGCGCGATAAGGTGCTGATGAGCGCGGGGAAGGACGAAGTGTTGTATGTCACATCAGCCATCCTTTAGGGGAGTTGATGCCGCCGGTTAGTGTAGAACGCAGCTTCGTGCAACAAAATGCGTACACGATAACATCTAGGCCATTACCAAAAGATGAGATGACGGAGGGGAGCTCCTCGTTCTCCCAGTCTAGCACGGCAGCCTCGGGAATGACGCCCAGTGAACAGTGGAAACCGTTAAAAGCGATGTTGTGCTCCAGAAGTGGCATCGCAGAGACTGGTTCCATTGAGCGGGCGCCGATTGTCGTGAAAGACCACTTACGAAGATCAGTCGCGATTATATGCCCGGACGATTCAGGAAGATTGAGATCTGAGCGCAAGATGCTCAACGTAACGGCGACAATACCCGTTCCAGCACCTGAAAGAGTGAAATAAGAATTTGGTCGTGCTGAACACCCTCTACAGCCTTGCCTAGTTCCAGGATATTCCGGAAATCTGGGGAGAACAGCCTTCGCTTCAGCTTGGCCAGCGCCCCCGTTGGTGGCACCTCGACTTGGCCAGAATACAGATTAAAGAGCCACGAGCTCAGCCCAACGCCGCTGTCCCAAATTTTCTATGTCACGTCGAGTCAATGAGCACACCTAGAAGACAGTATTGACAAACCTTGTCGAGATCAAATGATGTACGCTCTCTGATATTGAAAAACCGATGGTTTTCAGGTGGGATCGAAATCGTGAACGAGCGCTCGATTTCTTCCTGTTTAGCACCGTTCACTCCCCGCTGACCAAACAAAATCGGGAGAGACATGACGGAGAACGGAATGCCACCAAGCCCCTCTTTTTCAATAGGAATAAATTGGTCCAGAATCGAGTCGCCTGCACTCAGGATAAGACGCCAGCTTTGCCCGCTCCGGACATTCGGGGGGCGCGGCATTGCGATCTCCTTGTACGCGTTTGAACTTCGCCAGGTAGTCAATTTGCGGGGTGGCGTAAGGATAGGTACTGTCGGCTTTGGAGAGAGCAAGAACCAGGAGTAGAAGATGTCTTGTTCGCCATTGAAAAATTCCGTTCGAAGGTCATTGGCGATTTGGGGGGTTATTATGATTGGTTCACCGGCAACTGGAGCTTGTTCTGGCGGTGGACGCAGGAATGAGATGTAGTAAAACATAACGTTGGTCACATAGATTACTTGAAGCGCGCATGATCCCGATTTGGCGAACCAAGAACGTTTCGGCAAACGGCCGCGCATTCCAGGTATGCTTTCCACCACATCCTACCGGCACTCGTTTCGTCCCCTCAAGACATGCCTCGGGGCTCTAGAAGGTCGCTCCTGGGCACATTCCTTGCTGAGGAATTCCCCAAGGAAAGCACGAGCTGCCCAGAAGAAGGTATCAGCTGATATACCCTCTTTTCGTGACCAAATCGCTCGATCGAGCAAGGTCGAATCATTCAGCGAACGAATGAAGCGTCCGACTATTCGACATCAAGTTCTGGTTCGTGTTCTGCGTAATCCTCATTTCGGAATGTCCTAACAGTCCCGTTGCCGTGTAGTTTTTCATCGCGGGGTCATGGTTGGCTTTCTCTCTCGCAGCAACGCAGACTCAAGTAGAGACCGATTACTGGTCAAAGAGGCTGGTGGAAGTATCGAATCTATTCAACCGGCGCCCACCAAGCAACAACGAGATGCGAAGAGTGCAATACCTTGAGCTTGGGAGGGTGCGCAGCCTAACACAACACTCGCATCTCATGACTAACGAGTCTGGTTACAGATCCTTCAGGCCAAGGTGGAAAATTTAAAAGGCAAACTGGCCGAGTGGCCTATTGCACTCAAAAGTCTCGTACTATCCGCATACGTTGGCATAGCGCAGCCTTACCTTGACGCAACCGAAGGAAGGAGGATGTGTTGGATGATATGTGGAGCGAATGCCGCAGTCTATCTGGCTTGGAAGATACCTCGACTCGGTCCGGTAATGAATAGAAGCTTCACGCACCACCCGCTATCAGGGCTGTCATACACTCTTTTGACGAGTATGTTTAGGTATGCGTCCTGTGAACCCCATCAGCCTCGCTTTGACCTGTAGTTCCATGCAGTCATAAGTCCTTCATACACTTTCTTGCGAACTCCATGGCTCTAGCCAGTTTTGGTGAGGCCCCTGCCTCTGTCCAATTACCTTCAAATCTTACATTGTGCGTTGACAGGATCGGCAGCCACTCATTACCTCGTGAACGAACAGTCGAAGGACCCAGAGCACCCTCCAGAGTCCACAGGCAGATGGCATTTTCTAGCTTTCTTCCTTTCCGGTGGGATACCAGTCCTGTTATGTGCAATAACTCCGAAGTAACTCATCCAGTATCTCAGCCGGCCTCTTCTCCGGCCTGGTCAGCCATACTGTTGCGACAAAGGTCATGTATCCGCGCATAGTATCCCAACTCGCGTCGACAGCAACCGCTAGCGCATCAAGTGCGGCTGCGGCGGTCGGGGCATCTGCCAAAGCCGCAGCCTCACCAGCAACAAGACAGATCCTTCCTTCTCTTGGGGCTTCCGGTGCAATATACGCTGCTGTTACAGTCAGCGCACTAGCGTTCCCCGATGCAGAGATCACTCTCGTCTTCCCGCCTTTCTTTCCAATACCGATACAAACGGGTGTGGGCGCCTTGGTAATGCTCGATATAGTGGGTGTCCTTCGTGGGTGGAGGTACGGGTTTCTTGACGCTGTCCTTATCAATCATACTGACTGATGGCGTAGGATGTTTGACCATTATGCGCATCTAGGTGGAGCTGCGTTTGGTGCGATGTATTATATGTATGGGCCCTCGTGGTGGAATTACATGCGAGGTCCACCTCAACCTCCAAGTAGAAAACGCTCTTTCGTAGAATAGCCATCGCTAGTTGTAATATTCACTACCCCCACTCTGGTCATTATTGCTGCTACGGCTCAGTGAGCTCCGCGTGTCTGTTTTAGCTTGTTTGACAGAACCGGGAGGTTGAAACTTGGAGCGTAGAACTGGCAGATTTCGCCTAATTCCGAGTTTCCACCTGACCACCGTTCCTACCACCTTTGAAGCCTAACAGGCTTCGAGTCGATGAGTCCAGGTCTTATAAGGCTTCCCGTCGACGCTGAAGCTGTTGGTGACGCAGACGAAGAGGTGGGTTGTATGCGACACTGACTTCAATGAAATCATTGCGAATGGTGACATTTCCCATTGCACTGATCACAATCCTCGCAGATCTTCATCGCCTACACTAACCTTCAGCAAGCCAAGACTGTCCCCGTCGGCCCAGACGGCTTCCGAGGCCTCGGACATGTCGATTCACGAAAAGACACGCTGTTCATTCAATTCGAGCTGAAGTCATCTGTAGGACGGCTTACACAGACAGACGGAGCGGCAACGAGAAGGGGCAAGGCGGGTAGAAAGTCGAAGGAGTTTCCTGCATCGACAAAAACCATTGAAGTCGAGCTTGCCCAGGACAAGACTGCGCTACGCAGTCGGAAAGGGGATACAGGCAGTGTTCTGTGGAGAGCAAGGTGATTCATGCCGTCGGTGGCCAGTGCCGCATAAATACAACTCGTTTGACTGACCATGCCGTCCGTTAGTGTCGAATTTGCCCAGCTTGTGCTTCAGCAGCACTTCTTTCCACCAGATAACCCTCTCTTTGAACGAGCTGAGCTGGCGAACTCTCATGTCCTGGAGCTAGGGTCGGCATTTTAACACTCTTCGGACTGTTACTTGAGCCTTACTGGCTGTCAATATCTGCAATAGCGCGGGTACAGGTCTCCTGGGCGTCGCGCTCTCTCCCCTCGTTCGCAGCTACACAGTGACCGACATTGGCGTCCTACTCCCACTCATCCGGAAGAACGTCGCTCTCAACTTCCCTGGATGGCCTCACAGCAACGGCGATGGATCTTCAGGAGGATCGGGTGTCTTCGTGGAAGAACTCGATTGGGTGACTGTGCACTCATCACCTGCTGCTGTGCGCACGCGATATTGTCCGACCCCTAGCACTGCTTCCTCAGACTCATGGGATTTTGTACTTGTGGTGGATTGCATCTATCATCCTTCGCTCCTACCCGCCTTGGTTGAAACAATTGACGTAGTTTCTACGTGCGCGACGACGTGGGTACTGGTCGTGGTCGAGCTGAGACAAGAAGATGTGGTGAGAGAATTTTTGGATTTATGGCTGAGGAAGGGCGAATGGACATTATGGAGGCTGGACAATATACTCGGCTTGCATTATGGTGTGTGGGCTGGGCAGAAACGCCGCAACACACACTCCGAGTCTTAGTAAGTGCTTGGCTTGTAATGACGATAGTGTTGTCGCTGATGAGGAAGCACAAGAGTTCTTGGCTTTCGGATAAAAGGGATATTAGGATTATCTTGTGTGGTTGATGCCGTCGAAAAGCTGTTCTGTAAGTTTAGGAGCGGGCGATATCACGATCATCCGTCGGCCGCAGCAACGATCAGTGATGTATAAAAGGCCTCATCAGGTGTTGAACAAGTATTTCAGTCTGCTAGCTGGAGAATTTATATTGGGACTATCGACCGTCATGTTCTGGTCAGCTACCTGGAGACTTGAAGAATGTCCGCAGACTGGGGTAATTTAAGTGCTGCGCTGTGGGGAAAGATAGTCTCAGTGATGGGTTCCGTTTCCGCGGCAACTACCGGCCGGGCAGTGCCGATCGCAATGTCTTGGTTTTGGGCTTGGAGCGATGATTGTACTTCCGCAGCGCTTTGGTCGCCCGCTCCAGCACATTCCACCTCAAACCTTTTGCTTATATTCATATATTCATAGCTCGCAGTGCGAGTTTCACAGCCTACAAACGCCCACCCCATCTTTCTTTCTTACCGCCATCTATCCCTCAAATTTTACACTATCTATTTAATAAGTCCCCACAAGCTCAAGTTCACGCTCAGCCTCAAGCTCGCAATGCTTTCCTCCATATCGCTCGCTTTCACCTTGCTATTGTTTTCATCCGGCGCTATTGCAGTACCCAAACCTCTTCCGGTGGCTGCAGGGCAGTCTATCCCTCTGGTCAGGAGAGCGCCCACGCCTCGAGACGCCACAGAATGGGAGATTTGGGCAAAGAATGAAAAGGATAAATTAACTATCAAGTATGGTGGTACGCTTCCGCAGAAAAGGAGTGAAGGAACCAATCTGTGAGCAGTTATTTCTATCGGCAATTTGCTCACTAACGACGTCACCAGCATTACCAACCAGAATGCAGATTCGAGGTGAGAAACGGCTTCTCCCTGTGTGACTTTACGCTCCTCATAACCTATCCTCAGTTTCTACGGATCGCTTGCGATTGGAACGCCACCAGTTTCCTTCAATGTGATTTTAGACACAGGTTCATCGTATGGATGTTTCGCTTTTCTTCTGCTATACAGCCTCTCACTCCGCCTTCTAGCGATCTTTGGGTAGCCGACACGAGCTGTTCGACGGGCTGTTCCCGAGTCTCGGTATTTGACTCGGTCACGTCATCAACGTTTCAGAATTTGTCTCAACCGTTTACGATCCAATATGGAAGCGGTGCAGCTGCAGGAAGCCTCGCGCAAGATGTCGTCCAGATGGCTGGCTTCTCCGTTCCCAATCAGGTCTTTGGTGAGACTAGACGGGGACTACAAATGCTTCTAGATGTTCACCAGTTCCGATCACAGGTGCCGTTAGCCAAGTCTCATCTGGCCTGCTGAACAGCCCTGTTTCTGGGCTGATCGGCCTTGCTTGGCAATCGATCGCTTCTTCAGGGCATACGCCATTTTGGCAGACCCTCGCTGGCAGCGGTGCATGGACGCAACCTTTGATGGCTTTCCAACTGACGCGGTAAGTATCAGGTAGCTCTCAAGCTATGGTTCAGCCACCTGATGGTTCTTTTTAGCTTTATCAACGCCTCAGATGTGAGACCGACGGAACCTGGAGGAAGTTTTACAATGGGTCCGCCATTTCATGCACAAGGCGAATTCGGGCTTCTGATGCAGTTTGCACAGGCTTTGTCAACGACAGTTTATACACCGGAAACATCGACTATCAGAATCTCCCATCCACGCCCACATACTGGATCTTACCTATGACTGGTGAGCCCCCCCAGCCCATTCATTATGACGTTGCTGATAAATTTGTTTAATTCCAGCTATGACGGTGCAGGGTAACGCTGTCACAATTCCGACGGGCACTGCTGCCGACTCTGCTATTGATACGGGCACTACACTTGTGGGCGGCCCTTCGAGCGCCATTCAAGCCATCTTCGCACAAATTCCCGGATCGCAGCCGGGAACGGGCAATTGGGAAGGGTATTACACCTATCGTGAGTTCTCTGCCTCTCACGTTGGCCGATTCTTAATGGACAATATACGGTAGCTTGCAGCACCGAGGTCAACGTTGCGATTTCGTTCGGTGGACCAAGCTGGCCTGTCAGTCCTGCAGACTTCCAGCTCACTCAGATATCTTCCTCTCAATGCGTCGGAGCATTCTTCGAGCTGAACACTGGTGGCAGCGCTCCCTCCTGGATCGTTGGTGACACTTTCCTTGTACGTGCAGCGCGTGATGTGCTATCTTCATCGCAGAGCTCTTACCGATTTGCTCCTTGCAGAAAAACGTCTACTCTGTGTTCCGTTACAACCCTCCCTCAGTGGGTTTCGCCGCGCTTTCTCAAACCGCCCTGGCCATGAATGGCGTGAACGCAGCTGCGCCTACGCCTACCATTGGCTCCATCTCGGCCAGCGCCACCGCTGGGCTTGGGAGTAACGGGAGTGGCGTCTCCCCTAGACTCTCGTTCAGTGGACTTGCTCTTGTTGCTGCCACGCTTGTGCGGGTCTTCCTGTTGTGATATGATCTGTGTTGATATCGGCCTTGGACATCCTCAAGGACTCGGACTTACTAACGGAATGTATATGACCAGAGGACTGACTCACGTAGTTTTTGGTCGGACGGTGGAAGACTCGGACTTGCAGATACATTTTAATGTTATTACGAGCATTCCTTCCATACCTTCATGGCAACTGATGAGGGCGTTACCATTGTCGACCACAGACACGCAACTCTTGAAGTGAATGGCACAGGAGAAAGCTAACCGATGAGACGAACGATGAAAATAGTGCTAGAAATACAATAGAATACAGTCCAGAGTAAGAAGAAAATATCTATGAACGCTCTCCACGCAACCGCCGTGCCAATGCAAGATCTTTAGGTTGGATGGTAACACGCTTAGCGTGGATGGCGGCAAGGTTGGTATCTTCGAACAACGAGACAAGGTACGCCTCCGCCGCTTCTTGCAGCGCCATCACAGCAGACGACTGGAAGCGGAGATCCGTCTACGAGAAAACGCGTAAGAACGACAAGTCGACAACCCCAGACACCCAAGCACGAAACCCACCTTAAAGTCTTGTGCAATTTCACGAACCAGACGTTGGAAAGGAAGCTTGCGAATCAGCAGCTCCGTCGACTTCTGGTACCGTCTGATTTCACGAAGCGCGACCGTACCGGGACGGAAACGATGGGGCTTCTTCACACCACCGGTTGCCTGCAAAGCGCACATCGTTCAAATCGAGTCAATGGGACGCCGACAAGCGAGCGCCACTTACCGTTGCGGCGGTCTTTCGGCCGGTTTGCGACTTGGCCGCGAGCTGTTTACGAGGGGCCTTGCCTATGCCGAGTGAGCCCGGAGTCGACAAAAAACAAACAAGTGCGCTTACCACCAGTGGTCTTGCGGGCAGTTTGCTTAGTGCGAGCCATTGCTTGTTGCTTGTTGTGATGGAAGCTTGGTGGTCAGCGCTTTGTAGTGGTGGTAAAGGCAAAGATGGAAAGACGGGCTCCGTGTGTGGCCCTCTATTTATTTTAACGCGTCGCGCTGGGTCACGTGTATCCGCGTCTGTGCAATCAACAAGGAAATTCAGCACAGCCACCTACCGACCATATATAACATGTCGGGTGGCTGAAGCTGTTCCATCGTTCAGAGTCCCGTACTACCACTGCACTTCGCCGCACTTCACCACACTTCACTCCCCTTTTATATCTCACCTGAACAATGTCTGGACGTGGAAAAGGCGGAAAGGTGAGCGCGCTCTGCGTAATTTGTTTGGCTGTCTGATTAACGACCGCGGTCGCAGGGTCTCGGAAAGGGTGGTGCTAAGCGTCATCGCAAAATTCTTCGCGATAACATCCAGGGTGAGTGGCATTGCAGGCAGCGGGCGCAGAAAATGGTCTGACAAGCGCACAGGCATAACGAAGCCCGCCATTCGTCGTCTTGCACGTCGTGGGGGTGTGAAGCGTATTTCTGGTCTCATCTACGAGGAGACCCGTGGTGTTCTTAAGATCTTTTTGGAAAACGTGAGTTTCGAACGCGGGATGGCTGTGTGATTGTCGCTCACCTTTTGGCTCCAGGTGATTCGTGACTCGGTGACATACACGGAGCACGCAAAGCGGAAGACGGTTACCGCGCTCGATGTTGTGTACGCTCTGAAGCGCTCGGGGCGTACCCTATACGGTTTCGGTGCATAGATGTTCTCGTTCTGTTTCCTATTTATAATGTAATTCTGTAGAGTATTGTAATTTTACTTTATTCCTTTGCGACACTTGTGGTTGTGGGACTGGGAGACTGGTATGTTTCGTTGCAGAAACAACCTCGGAAGGTGTACGTGAGATGGAAGAGGAAGGTGTTTCTTTTCGTACGTATGTCGACCTAAAGTTATCCATTATTCCGAGAGCTATACTGACAGTATGCCCGTGGTTTTACCGACTTTGTCTCTCGATCACCTTCATCCGCACCACCAACGACATCACTTCGCGAATGGCCATGGGGAGCTTCGTGGCTCTATCATTCGCTGCAGATCGAAGCTTGGAGCAAGGTGACGTCCTTCAGACTGTGGGGTCGACCTCCCTACCGAATGAAACCCTTGCTTCCATCTTCTGTGGTCTATCGCCCTCAATCCTCACCTCTACAGCGCGTGTGTCGCGACAGTGGAGAGCTGTAGCGGAATGGATCCTATATTCCAATGTTTTTATCACCGAATCGCTCTCACCTACATCCCAGTTCCCCTATAGGACTCTACGGTGCTGCCAAACTATCGTTCAGCACCCCCACCTTGCCAGTGGAGTAAAGAAGTTCCATGTGCGTTGGATATCTGAGCGGGGGGACCACTATGGTCCGTTTCTCGACGTTGTCCTGTCGAATCTGTCCCAGGCAATTGCTGGTGCGGCAAATCTCGAGTCCCTTGACCTGTACCTGGGTCTCCCGTCATTTCTTGAATCCCCAGCGCCGACCTCTCTCGTCTTCCCTACTACTGACTGCTCCTTCCACTTCCTCCGCCATATATCATTGAACGGAATCGGACATTTCTCGCGCAATCGACTGGCTTATTTCTTGAACATCGTCCCTTCCATTCTGCATCTTAGACTGCCTGACTATCGTGACCAGATGGCGGTCCTCCCCCATGCGCTACCCTCGTTGGTGTCCTTTTGCGGCTCGCCTCGCGCAGCTGCTACGGTCTTGCCCGGTAGACCCGTGCAATCCCTCGCTCTAATTGGCCAAGACTACGTGACAGAAGCGGATCTATCACGGATGGCTTTGACCACCCTACCTCTCAGTGTTTTAGACTTATCGGGTATGTCAGTTACCCCGATATTGTTGCGAAATGTGTCCAGAAGCTTGCCGATGGTGGAGTTTCTGAAAGTAAAGTTGGCATTACGACACACACTGCATTTCGCGCTATCAGGAATTGTGAGTCGCCATGATTTTCGTCTCTTATCGTGCTAAATGGGAGGATATCACACTCAGAGGCTGCTAGCGGCGCTCTCACATCTGCTCGGCGCGTTTTATCGCCTTGTGACACTTGACCTGTCACCCACGCACGTAGACTACGTGAGCCTCAATAACAGCGCGGAAGAGCTCTCCCTTTGTCAATCATGGCACACCGTGTGTCCCTCATTGCGCCGTATCGTCTTTCCTTCTCAGACAGAGTGGCTATTTCACGAGGACGGCGGCGCGTGGGTGCCAATCATCGAAGAAGGGTCGAGGAGGCGAGTAAGTGTATTGAAAATTCGTTTCGGCAGTCTTAACAGAGCGTTGAACGTCATTTCTTGCAGCCTGCGTTTTATTCGCCGAAGAAGAATGTCGGTTCCTGATTTGACATTCTGATATATACTATGGTTCCCTTGTACTACTCGGTCCGTCTTTCCTCCCCGCGTATGTCGCTGATGGTCGCTACAAGTTCCCTTACCGTACCTTGTGACTATCCCCTCGCTACTAGTTGAAGCCGTTTACAGGCTATCAGACTCGCCACTGATGCAGGACGGGGAATTAATGGCAAATCTGTTTTAGGATCGACTACGCAATACATACCACGCTTATTTTATAAGCCAGTAATATGCATAGTTTTTTATCTGCAGTATTGAACATCCGACAGTTCGATGTTGTATGGCCTGGTGGGCGCAATGTACTGGTGATATATTCTCATGTCCCAACCCCTTCTGAGCCCACTGACGAGGAAACCGTTGAACACCGAGGTGGCGACCAGACAATACACTGAGGTCATATACATACACAACCGCAATGGTTCAAGTACTGTATGCTGCATGGCTAAATAGCGACGAAAAGGGAACAGAGGAACTAGAGCGTTTCACAAAAGTATGAGAGGGTTGGATGCTGTCCATGCACGATATAAATATTCCTTCAGTATCCAGTGGTATCGTAGAGAGATAAAGAGAGACGGAAACGTAGCGGCAAAGATGCCTCATCGACTTAAGCCGCCTCCCCCTCGTCCACAAATATATCGGTGTAATGTTCCAAGATTGTTTCGATAGCCTGGAAAGTCAATCCTAGTCAATCCTACACTTATCGCGGATCAACCTTGATAGTCACCTTGTTTTGAAACGGCGCATCCGCCATTCCGCCATTCACATGTCCCGAGGTGCTGCCATTGCTGGGTACCGCCTGACCAAAGAGTGTCGGACCGAAGACAATCGCAAGGTTCTGAATTGACATCGAGTTCTCGGCTTCATGTTGCGCTATTCTAATTGAATGGTGATGCGATAATCAATAACTGCATGTCTGTGTTCTGCCGCTAGAAGTTTGACGGTACCTGTGAAGATGTCCCATGAAAAACTTGAGCGTGGCATAATTTGGGTCGGGCAGATCGTTGACGCGCTCATGCAAGCGAATGTGTCTCAGTCGATCATTTTCAATTTCTGCAACGTGTCAGGAATGGTGTGAAGCATAAACTGAGTATTGAAACTCACTGGCAGCTTCCACGAAGCCTTGATGAAGGCTCGAGGTTAATAATGGATCTGGTAATTCTCGCAACCAGAGCTTGAAGACGCTGGTGACGTTGTTGATGTCTGAAGTCCACTCGTCTGCATCAAGATTGACCGAATCCATGTCTACACGAGAAGCTCATCCCTCGTAAGACATCTACCAACCATACGATGGCTGCCTACCTTTGTCTAGCCGCTCCTTTAGAAGAGCGACCTTGCGTGCCATCCCGCTTATCCGATAAATCCCCTGCGAGTACAAGCCATACTTCTCTATCGCCGCACAGCACTTCTCCATGATAGGTGGAAGCTCGACGCTGTCTCTTGCCATTTGCTCTGCGAGATCGACCCCGAATGTAGGCCGCCCACGGTCCGGTATCTGTGAACTTGCGGTATTGGTTGCACTGGTATTTCCATGAACACCGGGGTATCCTCCGGCTCCACTTCCGTGAGTTGGTAACGGAGGCAGCTGTTGATCGAAGTTAAACCGAGAATGGAGATCAAACAGCCGGAAGGACATACGAATCCTTCCTCTGCTGGGCCATCACGACGAGGTCCACGCGCAGCTGCCCCCCCTCGAGCGTAGGCGTAATTTTGCATATAGATCTTGAAATCGGCGCGATTATCGATAGATTCGACAGTGGATTTAAGACCGAGGCCTGAGTCTTTATTTAAGGCAGCTCATGACGTCATTCTGAAGATTTGAAACCACGTACCATCTTCCAATGAAGGAGGGACGAGAGTTGACCCGTCGCTGAGGACAATGCTTTCGAACAAGAAAGCGTACCGAGTAAGATGATACTGGGTGCCAAGATCTATCTCATCCGCACACTCTTTGAGGGCCTTTGTAGTCATATGTCAGCACTACGAAGCCATAAATCGGAATAAGCGGATCACTGACCCGTAATATTCGGGGCAGTTGGAAATTGAAGTACTCCTGTCTCATAGTTTGGGTATCGGTGAGTGCTTTCCGATAACTATCAGAAGCACTGGAAACTCGGGATCGGATATCATCTTCTTGTCTTAATATCTGCTCGCCATTCCTTCGTGAGAAAAACGGTAAAAGCATGGTAATAACATACATTTCCAGGATTCTTGCCTTTGAGAAGTAGGCCGCCCTTCGCGACTGCCTTTCCAAGGGCTCGTTTACCTCCAACTCCACCAGGCGACTTGGCTTGCAAGCCACTTTCCTTAAAGGACTCCCCTTCTTTCTGTAGCAGTACGCGCTCCAACTCTTCGGATGTCGCATCTAGGCGAGCTTTGCTTTTCTCCATCATCATCTCTGACTCCTGAAGTGCACGCTCATAGCGGCTCGCAAGCTCTTTGGTCTAGCATACAATTACCACCAGTATCTGAGAGTAAGAGTAAGGGCATCGCACCTGCTTTCTGTTTTTGTCTACCTCTTTCGCGAGAGAGGCCAGCTCGTCGCTCATTTCATTGAGGCGTTGTGAAAAACGTATCCTGTTGTCTGCCATCACCTCGTGAATCTTCATAGTTGACTGCCACGCATTGACGAAAGACCTAGTAAGTGTGGGTGAGTATATTAATGCTTCTGAAACCCAATCGAAGTTTCATTACCCGGCCTTCCCATCGTTCATTGAATATACTTCTGATGTGCCCCGAGAGAGCTTCTGCAGACTCTTGCCGTATTCGTCTTCAAGCACTGCCCTCTTCTTGAAGAACACAGAGGCCTCCTAAGTTGCAGTGTTTAGTGAGCGTGAGTAAGGGCAGTATCCTATCGACGTAAGGCTTACACGACAGGAAACCATGCTTTGCTTGATTCGATCAAGCAGTAGGGGCACTCCGCACTGCATTGTGCAAACGCATTGTTAACTGCATGATATGGAGAGTTATATATTTACTTACATCTAATTCACATAAAGCTCTAAGCACATTCTCGTCGAAACTCGCCTCTACTAGGCTGGCAACGTCACTAGGTATCGTGGATAAGGTATCTTTCCGTTCAACGGTTACTGGTATACTGTCTCGCCATTTGGAGGTAGAGGATCGACCGAGAGAGTCGGAGCTAGACCTTGGGGGCGGTGAAGATGGTTTCACGGGTAATGAAGAAACTGCAGGAGATGTGGACGATTCGTGCAGAACAGACGGGTTGGGTTGAAAGAGACCGTACGAGGGATGGCTTGGGTCCGAGTTTTCGGCTGATTCCCATGCAGACGAGGAATATCCGTCGTCTGCCATTGCTACATGCAGCGCAAGAAACGAGATGTCCGATAAATGTCGGGGGATCAAGCGTCGTGCCCGCAGCGGGACAACCCAGTTATACTTGGACAAGGCACTGACTTGCGTCGTTTGGGTATCTGCTTACTAATCAATAACTGAATAGGCATCTTGCAAAGTAAACAGGGGGAGAGCTGAAAAATCTCCCCAAAATCACGGCCTAGTCCATATTTACAGGGGAGCAAACCTGAGAGGTAGATAGAATTGAAAGAACTCCAGAAGAAGAACCAAATCTAACAACGATAGTCTGAGTCACATACTTCGAACGTCACTACAGCCAAGTTTTTCGAGACGAGGTTAGGCTTTGTAGACATCAGATCTCGACCCCGCACGATAGTACCGAAAACGATGAGTCGCCGATCAGAGAGCTTTTATCCTTTGTCTTATTCTCTCCGTTAAAACCGGCAAATTCAGTGCCCGTTGGTTGTACCACCGCATGAGGGACAGGGCCCGGAGGTTGCATCCATGACCAAACCCTGGTCCGGCAACATACTACGACAAGTCTTCAGTGGGCGAGATGGGGTATATTGGCGTGGGCTTACCTCTGCGCACACGTTTCGGAACAATTATGCTCCGTGGTCTGATGAAATCCGCTGAATCGACAGTTGCTGTCGTTACAGTCAACCTATAACTTGCCAATTGGCTCTTCGAGAGAACAGGTGAAGACAGGGGCTGTCTTACGTACCGTCTGCCGTCTTGTGGGAGATTGGTGAGAACAGTCATACTCCACGTACTGGACAATGTTATAGCACATTATGGAAATGAAGAGAGCAAAAGATGTCGATGAGACTGTTGGGATGGTTAAAGAGTCGAGCAATGGGGTTCTGGTTTTATACTGTACCTTCTGTGTAGCGTTCGAAAAATTCGAATCGGGCACCTGACCTTTAGCACTTGAGAAAGTCGTCATTTTCTAGATTGAGCAAACGGTGGGCCACGCTCCCGGGCACACGAATCAATATGTTCTAGTCTTTCACGGTGTCAAGGCCAACAAAGAGGGTCCTCAATTGACCCCCTTCTGGTATCAGCTACACCAAGCTCCCGGTTTGTGGTCACAGCTGACACGAGTGGGCAGAAAACGTACGATCATCGAAAGAGAACATGAGTTCCCCACAAATCGACTATTGGTCCAGATAACGTGGATGTTCGTAGTCCGGAAAGACGAAGACGCGAATCGCGAAACGAGAGCCTCCAACAAACCCGAGCGTGCTCAAGTTTAAGGTGTGGTTTGGAAGACCAGATCGCTGAGGCCCAATTTATCGATCGTGACCAGTGATTCGTATTGCCAGCAAGATTTCAGACGAATTCCCGCAGCGAAGACTTTCGCTTGCAATATTGAGCTAAGTCCAAGTTGATGACGTGCATGGGCTAGTCGAGCCTCGCGTGAGATAGTCGCCATTCATGGACCTTCTGTGGGTGCAAATGGCTGACGGTCACCTTCCACGGCACCGCTTCGAGTTGAATGTCACTGAACAGTGTCCTGTTCCGGTCCCCATAAGCTATCAATTAGCCATCGATAAACAGGACTCCCCTAAGCGGCAGCTGGAACGTGTTTCCACGATTGATTCACCAAATTTAACGGCCTGCGGAAGATTGATCCAGACTCGATAACTCCAGGTTTCTCGTAAGTCACTTCAAACCGAAGTCACTTGAGAAGAGATTAAGTCTGACAGGATCGGCGCCACCGGCGGCATTCAACATCCCCAGCCTCCCACACTGCCGGTCCATTCATGGCATACAGCTATACTGGAGATCATTAGACGCTCGAGAAAAGGGGCCCTCACCGCCACTTGCGGAGATGAGTCGCATGAATCGAAAACCCCTGGGTGCTTCCAAGAACCGTGGCCCTGGGCAACGTGGTCATATATATATATGACGGGCAACACAAAGCACTGGTCACAGGTAGAACCGGATCAGCGTTGGTGAAGCGATGAGATGTGTACAACGACATACGAGGAAATTTATCCAGGTATTGACCAACCTCGGAAGAGTCGTCCCCGAAGTGGTCAAAAAAGTCGACGTCACACTTACGATCGGCGTTTACCCCCACGACATCGGAGACTACAAACCCCCACAGTAATAAAGACTGGCTGTGGAGACATTCTTACCCGTACATCGTCTTACCCCAAAATTCATGCCAAACACATGCCAACTTCTGGATCGTCGTGATGGGGTCTGAAATTTGCAAGGTTAGAACAGGTTTAAAACCCGCGTCACGCACGCGGCCGATATGATAGCGCTCGCTACCATCTCAACGTCGCATCGATCTCAGCGATACCCCGTCTTGTTCCAGTGTATGGAGCTCAGGTACAATATTTTTACACTCCAACGCTGAACCTTCGCTCGGCGATCTGCTTCCCTCCAGTCCCGATCATGGCGCAACGGGCGAAATATTTCGCCAGCGCGAGACGCGTCGCTTGCAGCCGAGTCAAAGCGTCTTGCAGAGTGCTCCCTTTCGATTTCGCCATCAACACCCTGAGATAATCGTCTCCCGATCCTTGGTCAGCTCTAGTGAAGACTTCTTCCAGTCGCTGCAGCAGGATACACGCGCTTGCATACGAGAACAACAGAACCGCATCTGGTCCGACCCACTTTTGATCAGGAAGGCTAGATAGTAGGATAGCTCTCAGGACTCACTGTGCTGAATAAGTGTGACAGCTTCGCAAAGGATGGCGCCCCACCACGACTTCGGAACTAAGTCTTCTTGAAACATAGACATCAAATCCGCAGCTGCGTCATAGAGATCTTGATTCTTCAAGCGCTGATGGAACTCAGCATATCGGACAGCGAATATCAGTCTATGGATGAAAATGCCTTGAGCTCCGGGCTGTGTTCGAACAGCCTGGAGCGATGGCGCGATACTGGCAACGTAATGGGTAAATTGATCAGGTCCTGATAGAAAAATCAAGTCATGTCAGAACGAAAATAGATCATAATGAGATACGGACCTGCGTCGATGTATTCTTCTAATACACGATCGACTACTCGTCCAAGACCGGGCCAATCTTCCGCAGAAGAACAGTAAGACAGAGCAAGCCCGTATTCTTTTTCTTGCACAAAAATCTGTGCAGCTATCTAGCGAAGGATCAGTATAATCAGCAGAGGCAGAATACTGGGAAGTAGGCATACCCGGCAAACAACCCTTCGCACCTCTTCTCTCTGATACTCGTAGCAAGTAGCATTGACATCCTTCACAACCCTTGCGAGATCAGTGAGATTTGAGGTTCCTTCAGTTGTTTTCTCCCCGGAGCCTATGAGTTTATCTCCCGTGCGTCGCAATCCCATCGGAACGCGTGCCAACACTTCATCCGCGCTTCTGATACCAATTTCACCGCAAGAGAACATGTAAGCGACGGTGATTCTCCACAATGCGGGGTCCGAGTGTAAATATTGCGCGTAGGAGAGCACATAGTGATTCCTGAGACTTAGGCCAGATCTGCAAAGACACTGAGCGAGGTACTAACGCCATTGCGATAAACGACACGTACTCCTCATTGGCCTCTATCTCTATTAAAGATAGGACCTCCATCATGTCTGCTAAGTGGGCACCAAGCCACGGATCAATGTGCGCCGCGTGAATCAGAGCTCTGGCCGGGTCGCCGTTGAATAGAGCTGCGTGCATCATATCCTCCGGATTTGTAGGGTCTGGGGGCATCTCTTCCAGAATGCGTGCCACAATGTCCCTGTGGAAACCAATGAAAAGGTCAGAAAACGGTGACATCATTCATGAGAGCTGTGATGCATACGGTAGGTCTTGCCTACGCAACCGGGTGTCCGTGAAGACACCCCAAGCAACGCAAACTTCCTTCCAATCAGCACCGAGATCTTCGCAGACCTTTTGTATGACTTCGCCTCGACCTTCTAGTATGCCTATTAAGTCACTCAGGCGATCCCACCAATTGTCGAATTCATCTTGTCGATCTGCTTCGGGAACGCCATCCATTTCAATGCGCAAAGTCTTGATTTTGTCTTTCCAGCGGTGAGAAGCGTAAGCGAAATCCCGTTCCGTGCTGAAGTTTTGAAGGCGGGGCTGACTGCTGAGGAGTGGGGAGACCTGTCCTGATAGCCGCCGAAGATCTGCGGATGAATGGCGCGATAACGTGCCGATGAAGAAGGTAGCAGCTTTGGAGAGCCCTCTCAGGGTCGCTCTGTGCAGTATTGGGAATCGGAATCAAGGCGCATGGTACACTAACTAACCTTAGTAGATATGGCCAAAATGTTTCGTCTTGCCATGGCCGTTCCAGGCCAGACAGATGATCGCCTTCTTCCGTGGATGGCTCAATGAAATGAATGTTTAGCCATTCCATCAGATCATCTCCAACAGGCGCATCCTCAAACCCGTACTCAGGAACATAAAGCACAGCAAAGAGCGAAAGGCATGCGTAGAGACTTCGGTAGTGATCATCAGAAAACTGGGGTGATCCTTCTGGCTGACTGGGTGCTTGCTAAATGCCTTAAAGGGTTAATCAAACGTCAAGATTTCCTCTGACAGTTGGCTCACCGAAGCATGAATCCAGCATTCTTTGGTAAAATTGATGTAGTCCATTGCGAGCTTCCTTATCATTCGTTGACCTTCTTCGTTCTGTAGCCTGAGAACATGGTAAGCAACTGGTAGCATTTCATTCTAGTGTCATCTGCACCATTCGGGCCCCCGCGCACGAGCAGTATTCGTCAAGTTTTGTAGCGCCGCAAAGATTATGGACGTGTCGCCAATGAACTAAGATAGCATGAGCGTGAACCCGAGATGCAACAAGAGCACATGTACCAGGCGCCGTTCGGAAGACGGTGTCACTTCTGAGCTTGCAAAAAAGATGGGCTGGTCATCCGAACTGTACACTGCTGTGTGTTGAGAGCTCTGGACACCTGGCTGAGAGGGGTGAGCCAAAGGGAGGTGTTAGATAGGCTGACACGCACAACATTCGCAGCCGCAAATACTGCCAGAGTGTCGTTCAAAGGAGACGTGGTCGATAATAATACTCTACCAGACTGTAGAAAATCCCCTGCGTGCCCGGGTGGAACGAGAGGTGGAAAAAGACCCAGGTGTCCTGTAACGTTCATAGCAACAAAATGCACGCGAAAGAAAAAGAGGAGCGCGTCGATCACGGAACCTGTGTCACGGTCTTGAAACCGCTCATTAGCCACAAAGGCGTCCATCCTAGTCCTGACTAATCATATTTCCATTTCTGGAAGTAGTTGTTTCTGGGAGTTTCCAGGTCGCCGTCGGTTCCTGTTTGTGCTCAAATATGTGAGAGGTCCTATGGACATACAGTCACACTCATGAGGGGAACTTTTACTCTCCTCCATTTTACGGCAGCTTCATAGATGTCTCTTATCAAAAAATCTCACCCCTAAGGCAAGGTGGACACTGCTAAGCGATCGTGCCCAGTAGCTCTCCAAAAATCTATTATCAGGTGTGTTACTCCATACTAGCTGTCTCTTCCCGCCCCTGGAACCTAAATCTCCACTGATCATAAACCTGGTATTTGAATTTCTCTAAGCACCATGTCGCGCCGTTTACCACTGGTATTTGGAATTTACCTATTCGTGTAGGAAATTGGGATGCCGGTTAGCATCGTAATAATCGTTCCGAATCTGACTTCACCTTTGAAGGTTTTAATAAAGCATGTTTGTCACGGCTCGACTTTGGGTTCTGTTTCCCAGTCACGGCAGCTTCCACCCTCACGGTGAAAACAAACTTTCTACAAACAGTGGTACTCAATGGGCTAGTTCTCGTTAGAACTTCTGTCGACATATCGATGCCTCATCCACAGGTGAGCGGGTCGTGGACGAGTATAAATATCTGTCTTGCTGTTCAGCCAGTTTACAATGGGTTATCAAAACGAGGGTGGCCGCCCATCTATGGAATCCGGGCCAGCCCACAACGTTCCCTGATACCGTTGGCGATTGTCACCCTCAATCACGGGCAGGCTGCTATTACCAGGTGAGTTTCGATCCACGTCCGTGCAGGATGGTTGATCGTGGTTTTGGGACCCCCAAAATCTCCAAGGATTGTGCCGCGTGAATGATGGAAGGGAGTTACTATTAGGACAGAACAGCATCTTGCCATTTTAGTTTGGGGGCCCGAATGCTAGTGTTTGTCCCTGCCTAATTGGCTACAGCAGCATGCTGAAGGTCGGCAGAAACAGGCGGAATGTCTGCAGTGACGGCAGCCAAAATTATATGTGGCCAGATCATATCGCGGAACCACCGTACTTCCGCCAATTCACTGCCATTTTTTTTAATTCGCTACTTTTGAGCGTTAACAAAAACACGCAGTTGTCCACCGCTTAACTTTTCTCTCCTCCATGTGGTACCTTTACCTACCACCCTTGCTCCCAGACTCCCAAAAAAATCGCATACTCTTGTTAGAGCACTTCGAATAAGTACTACCTCCAAGATACGTCTATCGCTCACTCAAGCGAGTATTTTATGCTCGACTTCCCCGTCGCTCGTGTTTTGAGGGCACTCGCGCCATGACCTCCGAGGCAAATACTAGCTGGCTTCACCCGACTCCCTTGGGTTACCCCTCGACGATCGTCACGGTATAGCTGGAACTACAGAGTACAGGAGTCGTCAACAGCAGATGATGGACAGTATTTGCTGCAAATTTATGGTTTTACTGGGATGCGGCTTGACGTGGCGGCTTCGGGGGTGTCGGGGAATACGACAGAAGACTTCACCTCAATATTGCTATGCTGTTCTGACTCGAAAGTCAGGGGACGCAGTGCCGTTCTCCCTGGCGTCGTTAATCCCACATATGACCCCAGCTCACCTCCCGCTGCCCGATCGACGTGCGCATAATTTTGAATTCCCACTGGACACAACGGTCTCGCAGGCAATACGAGACTTAAGGTTGTACCAACCCACCGTGCGACTTGCCCACCTACGTCTGACCAAGTCTCTCCCCAAAGTTTTGTCCTCACTCAGCTTCGACGTTGAGCTCATTTTCCCGCCGCCCCCAGCTCTCCACAGACAACACTAAGTTTTCGAGCGAAAGGCAGAAAGGGATATGCATCCCACACTCCCATATCTAGGCAGCGGTGCTATTTGTTCGGTTTGGGTTTGACTGCCGCCTATATCGAGGTGGGTTGCACGCCGGGTCGCTTTGCACTGAAGGGTGCGATGTGGAACTTTCGCAGTAAGTCTTCGACAGTCTTCACTTCGCAAACACAAAATACCCAGTAGCAGTGGATATCGGCTCGACACTTGCGTAAGAGTGACGCAAGTTTGTCCCTCGAACGTTGACATTGGATGGTCATGCCGCCGTGTGGTGTGGGTAGGTGAGGCAGAATTTAAAGCTTGCCGTCGGAAATGGAAGTCTAGTCCGGAATGGCAGCCACCGTACCCTCAAGACATTCCACTCGCGCCTTGCCGCTGGTATGAGTCAGGAGGATCAATGCGGTGTGCATGCGAGCACTATTCAGTGGCTTCAGTGGCGAGGGTCAGCGGTTCAAACGAACACAGTAAAAGCCAGCGGCCGAAGATTGGTGATTGCTGCTCGTTGAGGTAATGAGTGGCGCTGGAGGTGGATAATTCCTAGGCGGTGAGAAATCTGCGGTGCTCAACAGTGATGGACGTCACCCTCACGAAGAAACAGGTTTTATCGTCATGAGGCCATTTTGATGACAAGATGGAGCTCTCTGTCACTCATAGTGGGATGCGAGGAACGGACCAAATGGAGAGCGAACCAAGATCATAACATTCATTCCTCCTGCTAATCGCCCACCCTAAGGCGCAGTTCATAGCCCATGTCGACAACGAAATCCTCGACCAAACTTGAATAAAATTGACACATGGTCTAGCCTCTTCTATTGTTGGGCCTTAGAGCCGGATTGATTTTACTCACGGGATCAGGAGCTAGAAGTGAGGACTTGGACGTGCTGATACAACTTAAACTTGACTTACCTTGTGAACTCTACATATAGTTCGCGAATGTTCCAAGACCTTGAACTTGAACTTTGAAGTGAGTCCAACCACGTCCAACGGCATATGAATTGGCACTCCGCGACGGCCTCGCTTATACCTGCCGCGATGCAGTTCGTCATTCGCTCTGAACCCATCAAGATAGCTGTTCACATTCCCCATTCCCCCCTTCAGCCCACCGTACAAACGTACACGACTCGCGTGCTTGTTAGATCACGACGTACCTACGTTACGTGTCAGTTGGTATCCAGTTAGCATGATAAGGTGGATGAAAACGGACTGATTGGCCCTTCATCGATGTCATCAAGTCCGGGCTCGGGGAGTGCGCCTTCTGATGTTTTTTATGCTGGAGAATAGAGCCAATTGACGCAGTGCCGACGACCGAGATTTCTTCAACGTGCTAGCTAATATGCTGTACTTAAACCCAAAATTGGTGGAACGGGGGTAGTCAAACGAAATCATCACAAGCAGAATACCAGAAAATGAACCTGAATGAGCTTGGAGGTGAACTGCACAGGGGTACCATGCACATCGCAAGCGTTCGCCATGGAAGACCAATTTGGTGGTAAAATTCACAAGATTGAAATAGATCATAGTTGAAGGACCGCGGTCATACAACGCAACGATGACAAAAGATCTTACGAGCGCGATGAAATAGTGAATGGAAAATTATAATAGTACAGATACAATACAGCCACAGCAGTACCCGAAAACCGTCTATGCACCGAAACCGTACAGGGTACGCCCCGAGCGCTTCAGAGCGTACACAACATCGAGCGCGGTAACCGTCTTCCGCTTTGCGTGCTCCGTGTATGTCACCGAGTCACGAATCACCTGGAGCCACATGGTGAGCGACAATCACACAGCCATCCCGCGTTCGAAACTCACGTTTTCCAAAAAGATCTTAAGAACACCACGGGTCTCCTCGTAGATGAGACCAGAAATACGCTTCACACCCCCACGACGTGCAAGACGACGAATGGCGGGCTTCGTTATGCCTGTGCGCCTGTCAGACCATCTTCCGCGTCCGCCACTCCAAATGCCACTCACCCTGGATGTTGTCGCGAAGAATTTTGCGATGACGCTTAGCACCACCCTTTCCGAGACCCTGTGACCACGGTCGTCAGCCAGACAGCCAGACAAAGTACACAAAGCGCGCTCACCTTTCCGCCTTTGCCACGTCCAGACATTTGTTCAAGTGATATGTAAAAGGGGAGTGAAGTGGAGTGAAGTGGAGTGAAGTGTGGTGAAGTGTGGTGAAGTGTGGTGAAGTGTGGTGAAGTAAGGTGGTAGTACGGGACTCTGAGCGACGGAACAGCTTCAGCCACCCGACACGTTATATATGGCCGGTAGGTGGCTGTGCTGAATTTCCTTGTTGATTGCACAGACGCGGATACACGTGACCCGGCGCGACGCGTTAAAATAAATAGAGGGCCACACACAGAGCCCGTCTTTCCATCTTTGCCTTTACCACCACTACAAAGCGCTGACCACCAAGCTTCCATCACAACAAGCAACAAGCAATGGCTCGCACTAAGCAAACTGCCCGCAAGACCACTGGTGGTAAGCGCACTTGTTTGTTTTTTTGTCGACTCCTGGCTCACTCGACACAGGCAAGGCCCCTCGTAAACAACTCGCGGCCAAGTCGCAAACCGGCCGGAAGACCGCTGCAACGGTAAGTAGTGCTCGCTCAAGCGGAGTGTTACAGGCTCAAACTCAGACGTGACTTTGCAGGCGACTGGTGGTGTGAAGAAGCCCCATCGTTTCCGTCCCGGTACGGTCGCGCTTCGTGAAATCAGACGGTACCAGAAGTCGACGGAGCTGCTGATTCGCAAGCTTCCTTTCCAACGTCTGGTTCGTGAAATTGCACAAGACTTCAAGGTGGGTTTCGTGGTTGGGTATCTGGCGTTGTCGACTTGGCGTTCTTACGCGTCTTCTTGTAGACGGACCTCCGTTTCCAGTCGTCTGCTGTGATGGCGCTGCAAGAAGCGGCGGAGGCGTACCTCGTCTCGCTGTTCGAAGACACCAACCTTGCCGCCATCCACGCTAAGCGTGTTACTATCCAACCTAAAGATCTTGCATTGGCACGGCGGTTGCGTGGAGAGCGCTCATAGATCATAGCTCGAGCATTTCTAGGGACGTCACGGTTTACACTATTGTACAACTATTGTATTCATCTTGCTATATATTTCTATCTGTTTGTTACGTTCATTGCCACATTCATTGCGTCGTAGACTCTGAGCAAGGTGATGCTGCATTTGCGCTGCCAATGTACTTGAAGGTGGTAATGTTATCCTCCGGCCTTGCTTTTTCGGAAGCGATGGGACTCTGTTTGGATCAACCACTTCTGCGAACAATACATTCGTAGCCATGGATTAGGAGGTCTACATTCAAACGAGAACGGTACTCCACCATGATGCAGGGAACACTGAGATGGCCCCGTTGTGGAACTGCGCAAAGTAACCGACAGGGTTATACATGATCACACGCGTCTGCGGTGCCTCCACAGCCGAGAGTTCTGGGAGTCACCGGCAAGAATAGACACAACCAATTGCACGATAGCCCGGCTGCTAGGGGAGTCCGCCTGCCCTGTTGCCAACGAGGCGAACCTAAAACAAGGCTCGCTGTGACTACGAGCTCCGAACTTCCGAGTGCGATGGCTAGCCTCCCTGACTGGTCTCAGGGATGTGTGTGTGCACTCAACTTCCGTAGTCGGAAGCCTCTCATGGAGTCCATCCGCCGAGGGAGTTGCTCCGGGAACCAGGCCAACCCACCCGAGGACTCTCCTATCCCACCGCATCCCGCGTCCCCTGGACCGTGAGGCTGTTTGTCAGAATAAATAGATATAATGCGGTGGGCGCTGTAAATCCCCTTAACCGGATTTCAGGCTGAAATGAGGATATCGGTGATCAAGCGATCCGGAAAGGTGTCTCATGGTCCATTTATATTCTGAAGGGAACCCGGCCGTTGGGATCTAATAATGACTTTGCACGCAATGTTACTCGCCTGCTCGCCCTCGATCAGATGCGTATCGCCGATCGAAGGCAGAGTGCTGAACTTTGTCTGGCGTAGAATAAGCTTGAGTCAAAACACACGTCGCTTATTACCTTACTGCGACGCATTCAAACCTTGTCACCTCCGTCCCCGATCCTTCCCCTTGGACTTGTAGCAATCATATTTGCGTCTTGGCCTTTGGGGGAAAAAAAGAAACAGGATACAGAAGATCGAAGATCCAAATGCCAGTGCGGGTGAAGACGAATAGACAATGATGTACACATGTAAAATGCCAGAAAGTGACCGAAATGCGCCGGAAAGTCCGAGTGCAGAATCTAGGGTCTAAGGACTGTTAGGCGTGAAAGCATGGATTCGAGCACCCTGACGGAGGAGGCTCTGCGTGAAGCGGGTCTTAAAGGGAAAAGACGACAGGTATTCAGCCCGGAGCCCAGAAATACAGCAGTGTTAAGATTTACCTGTGCTGCAAGGCGGAAAGGGGGCAAGCGTCGCTTATTAGAACATCAAAGGCAAAGATACGCTAGTGGGAGAAACGCACCAGGGGCAACGTAATTTTCATGAGCAAGGACATCAAAAGGTCGTGTGCGGGCTTGCGCGAGTACGGTCCCCTGCGCCGCTATACTCATAACTCCGGAGGAATCGGTTCTGCGATTATCGTGAGTCTGACAATCACGAAGATGCCCTGCTTTCTCGCGGACGTACTCTGAAATTCGCAATAAGGAAATCCCTAGTTGAAATCGACCGCGCCAGCGGATGCTCACGTCAGGGAACAAAAAATAGAGTCCAAGCCGACCTTGCAGGTCGCGTAATTTCTGGGGTGAAGAAACGATATTACCGTAAAGTAGACGCCGTGGCGGAGCTCCTCCGGTCGGCGAGGAGCCCATGTCTAGTGCCCTTGAACCGTCGTCAGAAAAGAGCGACAAGTGAGCGATCAAGAACGGCAGTTCCATTTCACTGTGAAATATCAACATTTGACTTTACCCTGCGAGTGCCGATAACTTACGGAATAATCGAATTTCCAAAGCGGTCTCGCACTATGAGCTGCACTACCACTGGCGGTGCTAACGGCAGACGAGACAGGCTAGCGGACCCGAACTCTGCTGTTCTTTGTGGGTGTTGCACGACATCAAGGTGGTATGACCTTACCACATGCAAGGGTCAGTTTTCAGAAGGGGACCCAAAAAAAACCGCGTGTACCTCGTTTGTCCGTCGTTGAGGAACGACGAGGGCTGGAGGCGTGGTTGGCCAAGAGCAAACTGGTTTGAGGGACTTCCACGGTCGTTTGTGGGCGTTTGACTCCACGCCGTACTTTGGTTAGAAGATTCAGATTGGGTTGGCAGACTCCAAGCCGAAGGCGGCGATTGCGTGCTGGAATGGTCACTGCTAGCGACAGACTTCGGCGATGCACGCGCACTTTCGCATGGAATTTCGTGAAACAGCTTCTTGTAATTGCTGTGCGGAATAGTTCAGCCAGCGTTCTCTTCGAAAAATAGCCAACTTACGACGAGATACACTTTACGGGCTTGATGGGCGTGATCGGACGTATTAGACGTGTGGACTGTGACCATAGTACGGGAACGTTAGCCCACGGCGGGGGATTGGCTGTGACCGATGACGATGGGATAGCGAACCAACTCACAGACGTTTTATCGTCAACGCTGGGATGTGCAATGGGGAGGTGGTTATGAGCCGAGTGCATGTCAGATCCGCAGGGAGAGTCCGAACCATTCTTGGGCGACGCTTGTTCCCATGAGGATTCCCTGGACCAGTAGGAGGAGTCAAGGGAACTGGTAGGCATAGGTTATGGAGATAAAGGTCGCCTTGGTGGACAAGGGACTCGCGTTATGCACCTGCAGGAGAACCCAGATATACCAAGGCATCCGAACTTGGCATTTATGCATTTCGTGTGTATGATCATCATCATATACCCACTCATTTCCAGGGAGCGGAGCTCGGGGGCAAAGGAAGACAGAACGGTGTCAGAATCACAAAAGTCCCAAAAGTTTGACAGATCTTAGGGACCGATATGGCGAAGTCCGTTCGGCCAATATACAGAAACACGACCTTCTCAGAATATTGTCGTATATGATCGAAATCCCTGACTGATGACGGTGTTTCTGTAAATCCCATTGGGACGCTTACTCTAGCTAGTACTGGCACCGTTTGAGTCGAGAAGCTTTGCCAACGAGAGAATATTATAGAGGTATTTATTACAGGTAGTTGCTCATACGCTCTTCTTCACATAGCTCCATATTCCTGCCAGGCCCGATATAAATGTCGCTGCTGCGAGAGCGGGTTTTACCCCGGCTAAGAGAAGACGGAAAAGTTTTTTAAGACACGTAAAGCAGGAGGTGGAAGGAGAAACCGGTGTACCTGTTGACTTGTAAAGAGCGCCCGTGAGCGCACCCGCTGCCATGCTGCCGGCCGTATCGTGTTTTCCGCGAAAAGCATCGATCGTTGAGTTGACGCCGTTATAGACAAGGGCTGTGAATAACGAATGATCAGTCACATAAATGGATTCGCCTCTTCCAGTAAGAAACGTGGACCTACCAAGTACACCAGCCGAGTTACCTATGAACGTCCCCCTTCTTGTGACAGAATTAAGAACGCTGTTGATCCGCAGTCGCGCGTTTGATACGGCTAGAGGTCTTCGAGCGCCCTCGCTCACACCCCAAACACCACCTAGGGCCAGACCTGGAGGAAAGGTGGATGAGCATGTGACAGGAGGAAAACAATAAGGATGGCCCAAGTAGGCGATCTCAATATTTGAGATAAGGTGAGAAGGATGACTCGTGGAGAAATGGACACGCGTCGAACGTACAAAACTCGTGTTAAGGAGCCGAAGGAGAGGGACACTTACCGCTGAGGTACATCGTGCCGGTTCCATAGCACAAGTCATCACTCCAACCCCGAGAAGGTATGGCAGTTCCAGCCCCTGGCAACTCGTTCGTCTTATCATCTTCTAGTACTAGATAGTCTAATTGGTCGCCCAGTTGAGCCAGAGGGTGTAATTTTGCTGGGTCATAAGCACCCAAAAGAAAGTCGTTTGCAGTGACTGCAGTCTCAGGCGCAGCAGGACTGTCGCGAGAGAATGTTGCAGAGCGCAAGTACGCCGTAGGGTCTTGTGAGCCAGATGCACCGCCTGAAGAATCTGGAGAGGACATAGTGTGAAGCAAAGTGGACCCCGCAGGTGAGAGCAACGAGCGGATGTGGACGAAATTTTGGAACGGCGCGGCATGTCGGAAGGCGTGTGAATATGTGTCCCGAACGGGGATGGGTAATGCTTGAGCGTGCTCCTTCAAATGTGCTTGCCGTTTTCGACCTGAACAATTAGAAAATGTGTCCTACAGCATTCTTGACTTCACGTGCTTGCACAAGATCTGTTGGCTTTCCTTTGCGGACCAATGCGTCTGTAGTGCTGAAACAGAGCCGGTCTATCTGCGGTGCGTCTTTACATTCTCGGCCACCCACCGTGTCAGGTGTTGCCCAAGGACAAGCCTTCGTCCGTCGCAATCGCGCGGATGGACCCTGCGGTAACATCTGGAGAAGTAAGTCAAGGCACTGCGAATTACGCATTTTCTTAGCATTGATTCTGATTTACGAAGGATGGGCAACTTCCACGACGCCTCACTCGTCTGCTTCTGATCCTGCTGAGGTGGAGGCGATGCAATGTCTTGAACAAGGAACTCAAAAACTCGAGGAAGGTGATGTGCAAGGAGCTAAGGACCTGTATAAACGAAGTGTCGAGATCAAACGCAACGCCAGCTCTCTATTCAACCTAGGTGTTACACACTACCATCTCAGTATGTCCCAGAATTCTCGTTGACATCATTTTACTCATTAAGTTCGCCAGAGGAGTTCGATGACGCTATAGCTGCTTGGAAGGAATCAATTTCACTACAGCCAGCCAGTGCCGATGCCCACACCAGCGAGTCTTTCAATTCAGTATTTAAATAGGTGCTGACACCCGCCTTTGAAGACTTGGCCAGCGCATACATAATATCTCCTGTCTCACGACCGGACCTCGCTCTGCATCACTTACAGCACGTCACTAAACTGCTCCTTCCATACATGATCGCTCATTATTGTTTTCCAGCATAGCGGCTTCGCTCTCACCAGAAGACCCTGAGATTGCCTTTAATCTTGCCGCCGTTCTGGAAGCCAGTTGGTGGTTTATGACATTGCTTATTGTTCCTAAAATTAACCTTCGCCAATGTGCGCAGCTGGACAACTTGAAGAGGCGTTGAAGCAGTACAAGCGCTCGAAAGAGAACGGCGTCGAGCGCGCCGCGATGCATATTCGCAACGTGAGTGGTCATTTACGCCCATCACCTCCATGTGTTCATCGCGCTCCGCATTTCCAGGTAAGCGCGAAGATTCTTGGGAAGACGATGCAAGCTGCGGAAAATGCGGAAAAATCGGGATCGAGAAAGAAATCGGATTCTTGATACATCTGGACGTGTTCCTCGGAACCCGAACTGCTGATGAACAGGTCTGCCCATGAGCCAGGCCCGGAGTCGAGCAACGTCATTATATCAGGGTGCCACGACTAACTCTATATATACCGGGAGAGCAGTCTTTGACTTCGCGCCATTCTTTCGCATCGGACTTAATGAGTCATGACCGTCCATTGCTTTCAACATTCTTCTTCACAGGGCCATCAGGGGCTTGCTCAACACCAAATTACCTGACCGATCGCACGTTAAGTTCACGACTACCAGATAAAATACAGAAAGGTCTCACAAATGCCTCCGAAATCACAATATCGACAGGGGGTCATTGGCAGAGCCACTTCATTCCCACTTCGGTGGGCGAGGCGCTCTTCCTTGTGGCTGGACGTACCGCTTATCCGAACTCTCCGTACCTATCGTCGCACCTGAGCTCTTTTCTTGGGGCACAGTTCTGTTCGAACTGCTAGAAAAGGAAGCATGTCCCATGGCTGAACCTCTACCGCGTCCACCACCCCGCCAATGGGACGGAGTAGGGATGCCCCTATAGGATGACCGAAAGTTTCGTTGATTATAGCCACCTCGAGAAAAGCTGACGCGGCCCACTTTATCACCCTGGGCTACGAATGAAGACCGATTAGGCGGCTGAGAACCACCAGCGGAAGAGTCGGCGGATCGCAAGCGCTCCAAGATCGAGGAAATATCAGCGCGTGTGTATTCAGGATATGGGTGATCTGAAGGGCGCAGGTAAAGAATATGGTCATAGCCTTCGTCGGGAGAAGGAGCTTGGAAGTCCGAGGCGAATCGCTCGAGAATAGTAAATCCTTGCAGAGGATCCTTTATCGTGGGATGGGATGCTCCTACAACGAGCGCGGTCTCATCAGAGAAAGTGATGGAGATAGCGAGGATTGACCGTTGACGTACGCTGCTTGAGACGGGAAACGCATAGCTAGAGGGCAGACGATTAGTTTATCCCAGTTCGCCCTGCTTACGAGGTACCCACCTGATAAGGGGTGTCGAAGACAATAATGCAGACCGAAGTACCGGGGAACTCGCGCGCGATTTTAATCCAATAGGACCTCTGCCTGTGTAAACCGTAAGCTCTGCTGTTGGGTTGATTCACTCGCCATCACTCACGTTGGGTCGAAATTAGTTCGATCTACGCATACAGATAAACCTTCGCGGAGGGTACGGCGCGCCAGATCTTCCACCCGAATTCTGCTTCCCAAGTCATCTTGATTGCACCGGCGGAACTGTGGAAAGTGCTCCTCAAGAGCCTGGGCAAAGGTTGACTGAAAATAACCCGCGTAGAGCTCAGCGTCGTCCAATAGACCATATCCAGAAACCATATACCTTTCCAGATGCGATGAGCCCTACTAGAATTAAAACTGTCTGTTCATCGCGATGGTGTGTCTGACTCTGTGATGGCACAGAAGGCTCAGCCGCGGTCATGTTGTCGTGGTCCATCATAGTGAAGGTGCCGAGTCTCCAGTCAGGCTCGGATGTTTTCACTGTGAAGCGACACTCATAAAATAAGAGGCGACGCATTCGGCATCCACGCCCCACTGATATCTGTCGTTTTGAAGGAGTTTTATCAAAAGCTCACTGCGTGCGACGGCAGAGATTGATCACTGTAACAAGACCACGGCCTGAATTCCACAATCTAGGCTACACTCCTTGTCCTACAACACCAGGCGGCCCAAACAGAAACCGAACCGTCCCTTCGTTTTTCCCAAGCATAGCAACCTCGTCACCGCTGTACAAAGCACTCGGATCAATGTTATCCAGAGGTTTACTTGGACGTTGCGGGCGTTCATTTTGCCTCATTACAATCTTCAGTTGGATAAGCTGGTCTGCTTTGTATGGTATAGGTGATGGGTGTTGATAAGCGATGCCTTGGTTGCGAGGTGAGGGATGCGGTGAAGGTGACGACGGTGTCCTCGGTGATGTGTTAGCTGACGTATTTTGAGCAGCCTGTATGAGTAGATCAATCACTAGGTGGGCTATTTCTGTCAAACAGCAAAAAGTAAATGAGCAGATTAGCCAGGAGTCGATCAGAAAGAGGACGACCTTCTAGATCTTCCGCTTGAGCCATAAATTTCCGCTCCCATGATCCCTTTGATTTCAGAATGGTTAACAGTTCTTGGTCATCACCGGAACTTAATTGAGCAGGAGACGGGGGCGGTTCGATGGTTGACAAAAGAGCAGCCGTGTACAGGCACCCCAGAGAAACGACATGCGGGGGATATTGGATTGGGACAAGAGTCCGATGACTGTAAACACGTGAATTATTGAAATCCGGGACAGGAAAATGCCATGTACCAATCGATAGTAAGACGCCAAGCTAGCTTGATCAGTTTCTTCGACGCTGTGGAAAAATATAACTTTAATGGACATTTTTTTCGCGGCTACAGGCAGATAATTGACGATACCTCCCAAGGTTCGCCCTATCTTGATGACATACGGGAACGGCATCTTCGATGTGAAGTTGAAGCATATTGTTTCCAATATTAGGCGCTCGACCGCCAAAAGGCGTTGCCTGTCGTGCTCCGCTGTCTATGCCATTGTTCATCAGATGTCCAACGGCTCAGAGTTGAAGAGTCATGCCCACCGCGGGGTCCATGTCAACTTCGCCTCCCACAGATTTCGACTTGGCCGCTAGCTCTGGGAACCGCACTGCGTACGAGACCATTAAGATCTCCCGTGGCTTTTTCAGCGTGTCATGCATCTTAGTCGATACGTATAGAGCTGCCAGAGTGGCATCCTATATAGAGGTCAGCATTTCAAGTAGCAAACAAAATGGAATACGTACGTAGTAGCTAAAATCTTTGCGAGGGAAGAACAAATGGAAGCGATGATACAGATTCTGCGCCGTCGCAATTGTCTTTCTTGGGCTACATGCAAAGCGTCAGTACCATTGCGGGGTCATCTGTGAGTGGACGCACAAGCCGATCTTTGCACCAACGGCTTCAAGGAATCCGCATGCCTGTTGTCGTGCCTTTTCTTCCTGCGTGATTGATAGCTTTCCGCGTTGTTTTTCAGAGAGGCGCTCGATCTCTGCAGCAGTGAAGTATGGATGGTGATATTTAGACGACGAGGCTGGGTTCTGAGCTGCCCCATTATCTTCCATGCTGGAGCACAAAGTCCGAGTATATAAAGTGATTAGTTGGCTGGAGAAAGTGCCCCGAGATCCCTTCGACTAAGTTATAAACTACATATTGAAACCGAATCCCGTTGTTGTTAACCTTAACCATATTGTAACTTAACCTTTCGCAGGCTGACTAGCGCTGACTACCTATGTATGGCGCAGAGCGAGAGTTTTATGGACATCTCACCACTATCTGCCGTCCAACTCGGCGTTCTTTCATAGCCGGCCTGACCTTTGCCGCCCTAGGATATCCCTCGGTCTTGAACTGCCATCATGGACGGGCCCTTGGGCCCTTGCCAGCCCGATAAACGGAATGAGGCAAACGAGTTCATCTTTGACCATCCAAGCGCTTCTCACCACCAGCTAAACGCACATTTACATGGCGTCCCGTACAGCCAGCTTATACAGCAGCCATATCCTCCGACATATCAGTGTGGCTCCCCAGCCGATAGGCACACCTCTCCCTCGTCCCCGTTCGCCCCGACACCCGATTACCACGCCGCTTCTCAGCAGCACGTACAAACGGCGTGCGAGCAGCCTTACCAACAACTAACTAGAGCTGGTCTCACCTCCGCCCAGGCTGATCAAGCCCAGGTCTACCTCAACAGTCCCGCAGCAAAGCAGAGTGACTGGAACAACGCACCCAACCCTCCACAGAACGGTGGCCCACACCATCGGTTTCCAAACGAAATCCTGAGAATGGGCGTCAACATAGAGCCGGATATGAGTCGCTTAAGCATCGATAGTCGCGATGACCATGACTCAGATGAAGCCTCCAGCGAGTTGCCGTGGGCTCAATCTCGAGATACACGTGGGTTTTCATGTTCCATATCTGATGCACGGCAAGCACATGTGCTGATTTTGTGTCCTCGTTCTGTGATTGCGATCAGCCGTGGCGCTTGTCTCTCGATCCATACAGCAAGGTCAACAGCACCAGAGCCATCTTTCCCCGAGCTCCATATCACCCCACCCGTATCCTCCTCAGCTTGATACAGCCATCATGTCAACACGGAGTTCCCTCATCAGCACTCCCTCAGTCTCATCCACCCTCGTCGAGCGTTCCATTGGAACAACTAGCTGCCGCTCGTCCGACTCGGCATGCACAGTGGCTGGTGGCCCTGGCTATCGTGACCCCACCACTCAAGACCGCTCTTTGTCGATGTCGACAACTTCCCCTTCTATGCGCACTCTTCTCGATGCTCACTCCCACCTACCCGTACCGCACATGAATATCGCTGAAGGTCGAAACTCGCATACGACTTCCATCCGAGCTCCGGGTACTGTGCGCAAAACTACTGTCGTGTACCCTGCTCTGCTCTCAAATGTGGCCGCGGCTTTTCGCGAACGCATCAATCTCGCGGATCGAATCAAGGACGGGCTTACCTACAAGGACGCTTTTGACGGACAGGAGGCGGCCGATAAGCTCGCGTACATCATCAAAACCACGGACCGTAACATCGCACTGCTAGTCGGCCGTGCGCTCGGCGCGCAAAACTATTTTCACGATGTGACGTATGTCCATCGGCTTCGAGACAACGCGTACGAGCTGTATCAGTTCCACACGAAGTTAAGCCCGTTCGTGAGTGGGCAGCTGCCTACGAGCGGTTGGACTATAGAGGACGAGAAGGGTGAATGGGAAGGGTCGAAGGGGGACAAGGACCTAGCCAGTCCCGCTCACGGCGCAGGCTCGAATGACTCTCATGAGAAGGACGTGTTCCCTTCGTTGGGAGCGGGTGAGATGCAAGGACCGAGGGCCCGACGGGGGGGCGAGTCGATCGACGAAATCCCTTTGCCGTCCGGCGTGTTTACCCTGCTGACGGATTGCTATTCACCGACCTGCACACGAGACCAGTTGTGCTACAGCATTGCCTGCCCGCGACGCCTGGAGCAGCCGGCGAGGTTGAACATGAAACCGCAGCCAGAGCTGAAGAAGCAAATATCGAGGGAAAGCTTGGGGGATCGTGCAGTATCCCCGCTTTCTTGCTTGCTACGTCTGTTGTTATGTCGCTAGGCGCTTGTTTCTTGTTGAAAGTTCAAGGTATTGACAAATAAACAGTTCCTATCTAATCATGCTGCACGACATACACAGATGTCCATCTGGACACTACATCTCTGCATCTGCTAGTCTGCCCCAATAATGGATTTTGGAAGAGGTGAGTACTTTACAACGTGTACCGGGCTAGGATGTCCACTACTTGGTGTACGTCACCATATCGTGTCTCAGCGCTTGTGCCAAGCACCACTGATACAATTCCGTGATAAAATGGAGGTAGAAGATAAAATATGGGCGTGATGGAGCAGCTGACGAGCTAAGCATATCTCCTTCCATCCGCGATCGAAAAAGATAACAGCTTGTCATTACTCGACGAAACGAAACAGCTGACCCCTTACTACTTCAATGTGCATCCTTCGAAGTGTGCTTGACGGTTGTACTCACATCGATGCATTCAGGGGTCCCCTTTCATCCGCAAGGCGTCTTACTTGGTCACACTTAGCCACCCTCTGAAATGCATTCAAATCTAACAGGTCGTGCTAGCTTTAGTCGGGATGAAGGTCGCCTGTGGGGCCTGTGAAGTTGGCTTCTTCGGCAGGCCAAAGTGGTGCGCTGTGAAGGACACCCCGGCAGGTACTCGGAGGTGACATTGCAGGCGGAAATGTTTATCCCCCAAGGTCCCTGCTCCAACTGACGGCAGACCTGACGTCCTCCCGGAAAATCTGTCCCCACTATCCGAGAAAATTGCAGATTCCGCAGTGATCTTTGAGTTCACCATGGATGCTTACCCTGGGTGTGATCTTCTCCCAAAATATCTGGTCCTCCGCGCGGAAGGATGATTCTTCATCGACGTGGTCACCACGAAGTTCCCTTCTCTTCCTCTAGCCTCCTTGAACTGCCGGGCGATACGAGAACCTCTTGGCGGGTGTCGCTGTGATACAAGAACTACTCTCCGAGGCGGGTATGTTTGCTATCGGAGGCGCGTATATGATCGCGAGTGCTGCGATCGTATCGATTATTGCGCGGTTGCAGATGACCTACAATAACGAGGTAGAGGATATCTCCTGCAGAGTGCCCTAACCTCAGGAAGGAGCTCCTTACGCACAAATATGTAAAGATCATGGGCCATGCGAGCGCGATGTTGGAAAGGGACGAGCACGAAGGCCGGTTAATTTAAATGAGGTGGGCATACCTTCATATCTCTGTCCTCTGGATAATTGGAGGTCAGGAGCGAAAAGTTTTCTTTCGATAGCAGAATTTTCAGCAAGATGGAGATCAACGTCCAACGTTCAACGATGACAATATACTCTGAGCAGACGGACTAATTGTGTCCGGCAATCGCGCAACCCGACGCAGAGTCCATAACGCGAAATCGAAATTCATCTAGTGTATATTATCCAAAAAAACTGTCCAGGTAGTGGGTGAGCGTGATTATATCCAAGATAGGGCCATAAATATTATCTTCGAGCGCGTGTAAGGTCAATCAGAAACCCATCTATGTGTTCGATATCTAGAAAATTCCAGCGCAGGCAGAATTTTACGACTGAATCAGCTGTTGAAAAAGTATTAGATTCTGCTCGAAATTCGACTGAAGAGGCGCACCAGGCAGGGACAGTCAAAGGTATCCTGACGGTAGTCTGATGAAGAATGGTAAGCGAGATCGAAAAACAGTTCGTAATGACACGGATGACTCACTGCCAAACCCTGCCCAGGGATGCGCGACGGATCTTATGTTAGGCTAGCTGTGAACCATACAATAAATACGCACCGAGAGACTAGTTTCCTTGTATTTCACACTCATGTCCGCAGCAGTCAGCCTCATGGCTTCGATGGCTTCGTCCAAGGTAACTCGATACACTCCATCGCTAGCCATGGACAGTTGAGCTGCGGTGACAGCTTTAACGGCTGCAAGATACTGGTGAGAGGCGAAAAACATCGCAAAGTGTAATCTTACCTCCAAGGCTGTTGCGTTCCTGTTGGGCCGTCCGCTTTTAGGCGACGTGTGACTAAATAACGCACAGAAAAACTTACAATGCAAGGTACTTGCACAAGGCCGTCGATAGGATCACAGGTGAGCCCCAGATTATGCTCTAGCATGCGCGTGGATTCGGTGATCATCTCTTTCATAGCTATGGAAAACCTACCTATTCCGATTTCTGCGGCCTGTGATCGACTACTAAATCAGATGCTCAAGGAGAGGATTCAGGACACCGACCTGCAACACAGTCTCGGGTGTGGCACCCATACATGCTGCGAATCCTGCACTGGCCATCGAACATGCCACTAAATGAAATATGTAAACTTCAGGCAAAAACAAACCTAGAGGAACGTACCGCCGACTTCAGCTTGACAACCACCCTCAGCGGCTGATATGGTGCTCCCCCGTTTGAACAGCATCCCAACAGCCTGGCGCGCAAGCAAATTATATCCTACTCGTGGTAAAATAGTGGATCCAGCACTCACGGAAGCTGTCAACAAGAAGGTGGTGATCGACTTCTCTGGATCATCGCTCACAAACTGAACCACCTCGTTAGTGACAAGCAACCACAGGTATTTGAGCAAGACGAGCCTCAATGATATACTTCAAAACAGCGGGAATGACACCGGCAGCCCCATTAGTCGGCGATGTTACTATACGCCCACCACTCGCGTTGACCTCATTCACTGCGATAGCGTAGCAGGAGAGGAAGTCCACAGCGGGGATCATTGTCTTACGCTACATACCGCAAGACGTTGCATGAGCGTCAGTCGCCAAAAAGAATCGTTGTTCTTACAGGAGGCATAGGAAGCACGGCATGATCGAAGGAGCCAATGACCCAGGGGGCACGGGCAGACATTTTGCCTGTGGGATTGATCTCCCCGGCCGGCTTTGTATCTGCCCCCGCCAAAAGATCGGATGGCTCGGGTGCGTCAATGGCTTCAGGAAGGGGCGACCCGGATCCGATCATGGGAGCATGCGGCATTGCAATGCCTGGATAAAACCTCAACGAACCATGACGCCCTTAGGGACTTTGTGTGTAAGGTTGGCTTGCTGAGACCGACTCACCCTCGCATCAGACGTCGATAAAGCATCGGAGCGCGACGGCGGAGGCCGAGACGACCGGGAAGCGTCGACTCGGCGGTGGTGACACCAGTGCGAATGCACTCATCCATGACACTCCATATTCGCATGAGCTACAAGTAAGTAGGTGAGGCCTTACTCGCGGCTCGGTGATAGAAAGGTCTACCTTGTCATGAATGTCTACCTCAGAAAGTCCAAAATAACGCTCGTTGTCATGGACGATTTGCGCTATGGTGAGCTGCAAAATGTGTATACTGTTAAGTAACCTTAGAAATAGAACTTCGCTGTGAATACAAACGTTGTGCTTCTTTGTTAGAGCAAGGAGGCTGTCTCCGGACTCGAATGGATACGGCGGGTGGCCAGGATCAGGATCAGGACCCTTTTGCTGGGCGGATGCAGCGTCTAGCTCAGGTTCCGAGAGACTATGGGTTTGATGCAGGCGAGCACCATGGACAGCACTTTTGTCCACGCCCTTGTAAAACAGATTTTCGTCCACTGGTCGACATCAGTAGCAGTGTTCGCGGAAAGAAACCCAACTGACCCTTGGTTTTGTCATTCACCACAAACCCTCCACCGACGCTGCGACAGTTTAGCAGGATGGGTACCAGACGATCAAGATATCCCATCAACGCACCTGAAGTATTCGTTTGTAGCCAGCAGGTCACCGTCTTCATTGAAGCAGGAAAAGCGCATGCCATTCGGATGTGTTTTGAGTACCTGATCCCACCGCCAGAGCATGTCCCGGTCCATGTCGTATGTGACGCGATGTTTTCCTCCGAGGTGGAGAGTCTTATTGGTGAGAATCGCGTCATAGCGCGAAGGTATAGTTCCGGTATCAATTGTTTCTGGGTCGGAGCCTACTCGTGTACATTGAGCATAGGGAGAGGCATCGCATGTCAGGAGATTGCTCGCCTTCAAGGCCGAGAAGGATTGCTTGAGGAGTATGGTGACTAACAGAGGCTCTAAGTGACAACTGAAGGAGATTAACAAGACCTTTACCCTTTGCCTGTAATTATTAGGAAGGTGTTAAGGTTTATGGCCGTTGTAGCATGTCAAAATACATACCTGTTGCAGCAAGTGAGCCGTATCTGAGATAGTCCCTCAGCAGGCACACAGAATTCGGAAAGCATGACGCTCACAGGACTATCTTAATCGTCTTCACCTGAAACAACTCCATATGAGGAAGGGCAAGACGCGAACATAAAGGTACCATACTTGGTCCAGTAATCCCAACTCTTGAAGGTCAGCGATAAAAATTTTACCAGCACGCATGGGCCCCACGGTGTGAGAGCTGCTGGGTCCAACTAAAATCCTCGATCGCGCCTGATATAGTGAGGATGGATATTCACGAACTCACCTCCAATGCTGAACAGATCAAAGGTCGAGATGACCGCATGTCCGGGTTTGACTCTCTCGGCATCTATCGACGCGTCAAACGTGTCGTTCTCCTTCTCCTTGCGTAAAGAGAGATTGTTAGTCGGGAATTTTGAGGCTGGCGACCACGACAAGTTCCGAGAACGAGCAAGGACAGTTCGGGGGGAAGCATGAGGTGCACGCCTCCCCGTTGCCTGCAGTGCAGTGCGGAGAGAACACGACAGCATTTCAGAGTGAGAAAGGTCGGCAGTAGGCTATTGTATGTGCTCCTTCAGCTTAGAGACTTGAGTACATGGCGAAGGATGAGACAGGATAAGACTTTAAGTAGGAGTCAAAGAGGGACTGACTTGAAACCCAGTCCAAAAAAGGCATATACCGTTCCCCGTTGTTCCGCACTGCCAGCGGTGATTTTCTGTCTTGTTCAGCCATCGCCCAGACCAACGGTCAGAAATTGTCATAACTATACTTGCGCTCAAGTCTCAGGACTTGTCCTTTGTATTCTTAGTAGGCTTCTTGGCCTGCTGACAGATTTGCACTACCAAAGCTGGATAACGGGACCAGGTGTCAGGATATCAACGGTGCATCGAATTTCCACAGCCAATCAAGGCGTCTCCATCTGCCAATGCCTTCCAACCAATGGGCAACGACAGCGCGTTTCACTGTTGGTCCAGAATCTTCAAGTTCCTTCCCACATTTCGGTGTCGTCTCGGTTCCTTATTGCTGCATCTATGGAGTTTGCCCGCGAAAGTGCGATGTTGACCTATGAGCATTTTAAGACATGAAACTGGTGATGGTGCAGGAATGTCAGCGTTGGCACAAGGAGCAAATGAAATATCAGTTCCAAGGGTAGAGTTGAGCCGGTTGGTGTTTCACTTTTTGGCTCTTCTGAATCACTCATCTTACATAGGTCAGGCTTGCACGGAGTCATTGCGGTGCACATGGGATGAATTCTGTGCAGTGAAGAGGTTTCCGAAATGGACTATCAGCTACATCCCTCACGAGCCATCTAGCCCGCGACTCTCCTTCATACCTCCCATTTACGCGGTCCTGCACGACGGTCCTTGAAACCACGACACGTCCCCCAACATGCTGCATATTACTTGGCGGGTACCATCCAGTGTTTGATGCGTTTGCTAACACACCGTTTCGCTTCGTGGAGGCAACTCACATGATGCTATCGAATAATTAAGTGTGGGTAAAGGTACAATGATCGAGGTCTGAGACGAGCTTACTACGCCTCAACCGACGTATCGACATCGACTAAGTCCCTGGTGGATGGGTTCCGTGGCAAGGCACCCATCGGCGGGTAACGTCCCGTGAATAGAGACGCGATGGTGACGACCCACGCACCACGCAGAGTTGATGGGATATCCATAGTCGCAGTAGGGCTGAGTGAAGCCTGCTAATGTTTATCTCCCCGTCTGCAATGCCTTGACCTCCTTTATAGAGCTGGACGTGGGCGCTTGCCTCGGATCTCGTCCTTAGTGAGCTAGGCCAAGGGACTGCTTTATGACATGAGGCATCAGTGACTGGGCGCAATCCCAACGCGTTGGGTAGGGTAGATTCTTGCTCCACACGATAGGATTAAAATGTGTTCACGAAGATACCCTCCGATCACCCATCAACGACCAGCTGGCTTGTTATCAGCCGCTGAATCAATCGGTGATAAGCTGTCTTCTGATTTTCTCCCGATAAATTCACCACGGCAAAGGATAGGTTTTGTACCCCTTGCAAAAGCCCATCGACGCCTTTGCCGATGAACGGAAAGCCCAGGAAACTCGATGAATTATGAAGTTTACAAGGTGAGTGGGGACGAGAGGAAGGCATAGGGGGGCTGACGCGCAGGCGGGACGTGGAGACAACGTTCAGTGCCGGCGTCGTTGTATGGAAGTCAAGAGAGGATCAACACAGTCGTCCACGGCCAAGCTTCTCCGTCATACGAGCATACCCACAACCGCGGAAGCCATGCGTCAGCGACTTCTAACATGGGCCGATGTTAAAAGAGGAAGCTGAGTTTAGCTGACCGTACACAAGTCGCCAGCCCGAAGTCATACGGGCCAATCTAATGTTCGCTTGGGTGCAAGTCTTGGTTCCGAACCTCCATGATACTTAACAGCCCCGTCTTGGTCCCGAATTTGAATGGTCATACTCCTGCAGAGGGACCGCAGGGTCGAGAATTTGGCGATACTTGGCCGCCAAGCCCCAGCTATCCGGAGCTTCCGGCTTGCTGCAGCATGAAGGGAGGCGTACAGTACTGCCCGGTGACCGTCGGTTGGACGCTGCCTGTCATCAGTTTTGCCTACGCGGGGTTTTCGACGTTACGACAGTACCGCACCAAAGTACCATCCAGACGTATGCCGACCTGTATACAAAATTACCATTGTGGGTGAAATGCGTGGTGTCTCCGCTCTGACTTGAACCTTTTTGCCAGGATTATGTCGCGGATCCCCATACGTGAGCAGCGGATAAGTCTACTTATCACTTGAACCAGAAAGCTACCCAATCAGGGATGGGAGCTCGGGATGACGTTGACTTAGAGGTTCTTGGGGGGAACTGCTGTGATAAGAGGGCGAAGGGGGGAAACGTGTCTTCCGATATAGTTCAAAAGATGTTTGTTAAAGCTTGTTCAACAAGTTCTGACATACGACCGTGTCAGGTGTAACGTTAGACAACATAAGAGAGCGAACGCACGCATCAGGGGCGAAGGAAGTAATTTGGGTGATCATTTGACAGCCTTCTGACTCCATCGGGTTCGCAATGACCTGTCGTGGATGATCCGATCTAACGGCGTGTCGTGAAGGAGATCACTCTGATTCATGAAGAGGTGCATGGCCAAAATGGCTCGGGGCCACCGCGAATCACAATGAGTTCTGCGTGGGGCGTATGTAAAGTCTTCGATACGGACAGGAATTCCTGACGACGGAGGAGAAATGTCCGTTCAGGTTCTCTGCGCCAAGGCGACGAGAAACCCGACACACCCAGATACAATATTAGGCCCTTGAGAATCAGGAAGCGCTGGTATCCTAATCCAGGCCGTGGAAGACCTGTTGCGATAAGTATTCTCCAAAAGCACCAGCATATAGCGCTGCACATTTAGACACCCACTTTTATATCTTTTATTCTAAACGCAACTGCGATAGAGGTCCTTGCTTGTATCTTGGCGTAGTAGAAAAACAAAGAGCCAAGCTAAGGGCAGGCCAGCGCCCACCGCCGCGCCGTGTTGAGTCCCGTTGCCAATTTTGAAGTCTGGACGCGCGGTTGAGCCACAGAGTCCGAATCGACTCGCTAACGACCACCCGACGGCTTGCTTCCTGCCCTCACATCGCCTCCATTTTTCCTGCTACGATCCCCACACGAATCTGTAACGAAAAGCATTCAGATCTACCGAATTTCCCTGTCCACACGACCCTATAAACACGACTGGTGTGTTCCATTTTCTGCCGTAACTAATTTGCAGGGTTTTCACTCACTTTCGATCTCTTCTGCTCTCTAAATCGGCATCTGTACCTCGAATCGCAGACCGCTTCTGTCGCCTTCGCCTCTGTTTATTTGCGAATGCACCGCCGTTAAACCAGGCTTCGAGATTTTGTATTCCGCAAGACTATCTGATCCGCCACAGTCACGATGAGCTCAGTTGCACCTACATCGGTCACTAGTACTCCTTCTCGCGAGCGACATCCCAGCTCGCAGTCAGCATCTTCTCCGATGGTTATGCGCCCCGCTGCGTCATCGTCCACTTCTTCATTGACCACGTCAACCTCAGCGGCACCCACAACCCATCCCATAACGCTCGAAAACCTCCTTGCTATGCATGCCACAGCACCCAACCCCACCCTAGCTGCCTTGGATCAAGCGCTCTCGGAGCGAAATACATTCTCGTCACAAAATACCCAGCTGTGGAAGCTCATCGAGAAACAGAGGTCAGGGTACAACCAGGTGCTAAAGGAGCTCGAGCGCGTTCGGAGCGAGAGGGATGCGTTCAAAGCTCGCTTGACAGCAGTAGGACTCGGTGGGGAGCTGCCCAAGAAAGAGAAAGAGAAAGACCGAAGTAAAGGGCTGAGAACCTCCGCTTCCAACGCTGCCATATCCGTTACCACCGCAGGTTTGAATGGGAGTGTAGACCCAAGGGCTGGAATGGTACGACACCAATCGGACAACACCGGTCAGTCAAAGCAGACTAATCCACGATAGCCCACTTATTTTTTTTTCTTTCCAGCGGCCACATCTCGAAACGAGGATCGCCCGAGCACCCCTCCACGGCAACAAGAGCCTCTGAACATACGCGACCTCAACTCCCTGAACCCTCAGTCTAGTCATAGCTCCGGGCCTGCGCGCTCTCCTGTTTCACCCGTCGTTGTCCCCCCCAGAATTACCTCCCTAGGTACGGGGGCTTCTGTAGCAGCGTCGTCGTCGTCGTCATCCACTCCTGCCACTCCTTCAGGAATGACCATAGCTGCCTCCTCGCCAGTCTCTTCAACTGAACTAGCATCTCGCGTGCAATGTACCAATGATGTGGAGAGAGCAGCGAACATCCCGAGATCACTTCAGATTGGCACCGGCGACGCCTCTTCTCGGCCGTCCCTTGATCGCGACGTCGCGCACCACAGCCACCCACCACCACTACTTATCCAACCACCCCAGCTCCAGTCTTCTCTCACTCCCCCCATCAACACCACCGCACCCCCAGCTTTCTCGTCTTCAAGTCTCTCCCCACACCAAACCACACCCAGTCCAGGCATGCTAAGTCCAATTGTAGAAGACACTCGACAACGAGAGTCACGAGTCTCGCTACCAGATGAGGCCAAACGCTACATCGCCAACATGGGCGAGTCCCCCGTGCCTAGTCCCAGGATGGCCGGTTTTGGCGGCCCCCAAGGCACTCCATCGCACCGGTTGACCCCCGGTACCACCGAGGCGCCTATAAATGGGGCTATCAGCTCACCCACTCACACTCAGGCGCAAGGAACGGAGAGTTCGGCCGATGCCCCGCGGAGAGAGTCCCCAACAAAAATGGAGCGTGGACCACGGGAGGATGGCTCAGGTGGGGGTGAGTTCTTGGATATGGATGACGACGAAGGAGGAGTGAATGAATCGAGGGACGAGGAGAAGCAGCCGCAGCCGAGACGAAAGAGTAAGCCTCGAGCTGCTGTCGAGGATTTTCCTTTGCCTCCTTCGCACGGTCACATTCACATTCCCAACCACCCTCAGTCTCCGATGAATCTCATGACGCCCACACAGGCGCATCCCCAGCCAGCTGCCATGTCCGAACTAACCACACCATCACAGTCCAATTGGCAGTCACAACAGTTACCATCTCCCATGGACAGTGTACCCGAGTCCCCGCTACCGTCCTCGTATCTGAGCCCGATAAAACCGAACTCATCAGCATCGGGCGCCGCACTGACTTTCCGTGCGCTGCCACTTGTCTTTGACGATCTGAAGACCACACGAATCTCGGTCTCGCATTCTTCGATCAAGCCAAATGATCGAGGGAAAGAAGTGTTGTCGTTTGTGATCGAAGTGAATCCCAGTAATGGGAAAGGGACGTGGAAGGTGGATAAACTATATTCGGATGTGCTGGGATTGGATCAAAGGGTTCGGGCAAGCGTTGGGAAAGGCGTCGGGAAGAAGATGGGAATCTTGCCAGAAGGGAAGATATGGAGAGATCATGCACCTGCGAAGGCGGATCAGCGTAAGGCGAGTATCCGACCCCGTCTCTCGGGGTACGATTTCACTCATTTCTTTCTCTTGTGCTAGGCTGCACTCGAGGTTTACCTGCAGTCATTGATCGAGCTTCCCGTCAAGAATAAGGATGAGGTTATCGCCTTCTTTACCTCAGACATCGTGCGCGAAGCGAAGAAGCCTGTTATGCAAGCAGGGTACAAAGAGGGCTACCTAACCAAGCGCGGCAAGAACTTCGGCGGCTGGAAAACACGGTATTTCGTGCTCCATGGACCAGTGTTAGAGTATTACGAGAGCGTTCGTTTGTTTATCTCGAGTGTTGTGTACTGCTCGCTCACGCATTTTTTTTACAACAGCGGGGTGGTGCACATCTAGGTTCAATAACGATCACGAACGCTCAGATAGGGCGCCAACAGCGATCAAACGAGGCAGACGACGAGAAGAACTATCGCCACGCCTTCCTTGTCATTGAAGCTAAAAAAGGTCCTAGCGGTAGCCATCCTCGCCACGTCCTATGTGCCGAGAGCGATGCAGAGAGAGACAGCTGGGTCGAGATCCTGGTGCGGTATGTCTCGGGGGCCTACAACGACGAACCCTCGTCCTCAGCCTCTGTGTCGAGTGGCCCAAGCCCGATCTCAGTCAACGTCCCTGCTGGCCAGGGCATTGGGTCTGCACAGCCGCGGTCCAGCACAAGCTCCAACCAGGATAGTATCATGAGCACACCGAACGGCAAGCGTGCTACGCGTGCGATGTCCAAAGACGATATTTCGAGGGGTCTGGCGGTCCCGATCTCGCAGCTTGCACCGGATGCTAGCAACGCGAAATTCTTCCAGGCTGCTCCTCTTCCAGAGACCGACGAGAGTTATTCACCCAGTCCAACCAAGTCAATGGATCCCTCGCCCATTGATCGAGCTGGAAATGAGTATTACACCGCGGAGGAAAATGCGCGGCGCTTGCTGGAGAGAAAGCAGCCGAATGGTAGTGCAGATATCTCGATATCAAGCTCGCTACCCGTGACCTCTCCCCTAGATGGGGCCGGGGGCGGCTTAGTGTCTTTCCGGGCAAATTCGGAGCTTGGCCATTACCCTGACTTACAAGAGCACCGCGGAGGATACCCCCGGCAGGAGCCATTTACCCCCGAACAGAATCGCACTCGCGACCCTCGCCGGGAAAGGAAGTCATATCATCCTGGTCTCAGCGGGGTCTCTGCTTCCCCTCCACCATCCTGTGATCGGGCACCTACGCCTGACGGCGAGGCTACTCCCGTACGCGGAGGTGACAAGGCGAAGATATCTGGACCACTTAGTGGTGCTCCTATACCCGCCGGATACAAATTTGGTAGCAAGGATACTCCTGCTGAAAGTTCTGCGGCAAGTGATCGACGGGAGAAAGCAAAGTCACGGTCGTTTTGGGGCTTCGGGAGACCTGCTGGTGCGCATGTTATGCCGTATCTAACTATGCAAAGGTGCTCATTGTTCCCTAGACAAACCCATCACTCTCACATCTCGAGCGGTGTTTGGCATACCCCTGGAAGAATCTCTCGAAGTCGCTGAAATAGCTCGCCTCCCTGCGGTCGTATTCCGAAGTATACAATACTTGGAAGCCAAGCAGGCTGAGCAAGAGGAAGGGATTTATCGGCTCAGCGGGAGTTCTGCTGTTATCAAGGGCCTCAAAGACCGTTTCAACACAGGTAAGCTCGCTCAACTCAACCTATGTTTAGCATAAGGTATCTCATGGCATTTACAACAGAAGGCGACGTGGACCTCCTTGCATCTGACGAGTATTGGGACCCGCACGCCATTGCAGGTTTGCTTAAGAGCTACCTGCGAGAGCTCCCTGCAAGCATCCTCACCCGTGATTTACATTTGAAGTTCCTCTCCGTCATTGGTTCGTGGAGGCTGTTTCAGATCCGCATAACCCCTTAACTGATGTTCGCTCCTGCTAGACTTCGTTGATCCTCAAGAACGCATCAGAGAGCTGTCATACCTCATTGCATCCCTACCAATCGCCAACTACAGTCTCCTGCGCGCATTAACAGCCCACCTCATCCTTATCGTCCAGAACTCAGCGATAAACAAGATGACCATGCGCAACGTTGGGATCGTGTTTAGTCCCACCTTGGGTATACCTGCTGGTGTCTTCAGCCTGATGCTTGGAGAATTCAACCGGGTGTTCAACGTCGACGCAGGACCTGACGGGGAGGGTGGAGGTGGAGAAGCGTCTGGAGCGGACCACGTATCCGACCTCAGTCGGAGGAACAGCCGACAGTATTCTGATGCCGCTGCTGATCAGTTGCTAGGATTGTCTGGAAGAACATTGCGTGGTATGTTTTGTTTCTCACACGCAGTGCCTACTTAGCGTCTAACTTCTGCTATCCAGCACCTTCGGAGGAAACCCCGTCTGAGGACGGCGACAGCATCTCCCTCCATTACGAGAGTGGCAATGACACAACCGAGAACGAAGCCACAGTCGAGTCAAGTCATACGCGTTCCAGTGCAGGAAACACGTCCCAACACCATCTTCATCTCAATACCCAGCAGGAGCCACCACCACAAAATCCTGAGCTGCTCTCGCCGGCCAGATCCGAGTCACACACAAACAGTGAACAGAGATCAAAGGCCGCTCATGTTGCAGCAAGTCGCGGTCTCAACATAGCCATCAGCAAGAAGGGGAATAGGCACAGTCGTATGATGGGCTTGCCTATGTCGCCGAGGCCGCCGGTTGATTCACCAAAGTCGCCTCTACCACCCCCCATACTTTCTGCGCCACCAAGTTAATGGACGCCTCTCTCCTGACCGGAGCTATAGCACCGATGCTTACTTTTACCACCGCTTGAGAGGGTCAGGTGCACATTGATGCTCGCCATCACTCTGCTCCTTTCCTCTCATTATATCTGTCATTCATTTATACCCGTTCCATCTTTCTTTCGCCCATTCATTTCCTTCCAGTTCATTTTATAAAATGTGATGATACCCTGTTGTTTGTTTGTGTCGAAAGCTATGGACTACAATACGAACTCTGCGTACCCAGACGTACATGTGCTATTATAACGAAGGAGCAAGACGAAGGCTCGGAATGGGCCGAAAGGGGAAGTTGATAGTCACTCGATTCAGAAACTGCATTTGGACAAGTGACTCCGGCAACGCACATCGGACGCGTCGCCATAATCACGGTTCTTCTGCTGCCGCATCACAGTCCTGCCTCGCAGTGGGTCATTTTTACGCAAACGAACGCGTAATTTCTGGGCAATGGTCCGTAGTTGACTTGGATTATATCTTGACCCAGAGGCCAGCTGTGGCATAGTACACTTCCAGAGACTTCACGCGCTGGCCGTATGGAAGCTGCGCTAGCAAAAGGCATCCCTTTCTCCTTGTAAGCTCTCATTCGTGTCTGAACATCTTGTGCCATTCACCCGATATCGATGATGTCTCCAACAGCTTTGTTTCCCTTCTCCATGCAATTGCCAATGTCCCTTTAGAGAGTACTGCTGCCCGGACTAGTAAGAAGCCTCAAGGCACTCACCCTGCCCTCGATATTTTAAATCGGTGGATTAAGGCTCTTCGGCACAATTATTCTCCTATACCCCGTGGCACGACAGCCATCATCTTGCGTCTGTTGTTCCCTGAAGAAGATTCACACCGCAAATATGACCTACAAGAGCATCGACTGGCACAGCAATTGGCGAAATGCCTCGATGCCTCGTCGTTCCCGCCTGTCAAGACTACGTCTCTGGGGAACTGGAACAGCAATCTGGGCTCAGGATGTTTAGGTCGTGAAGTCTTGAGATTGGCTCGAACTGACAGCATGGTATTGGCCAGTTCATCATTCTATTGTGGCGTCCATTCATGATGACTCGTAGGACATCGAGGGGCCGAAGAATTTGTGTGACATCAATGCTTTACTGGACGAGTTGGCGTCTACTTCATCTTACAGTGACCCCTCGATAGTAAACTCTCGTTCTGGCCCCAAGCGTTCGAAAGAGGACATTCTCCGCGTGCTATACCTTTCTCTTCCCGCACTTGATGCTTGCTATCTCACTCAGATCATCCTTAAGGATCTCCGCCCTCTGCTGTACCCTTCCCCTGACGTATCTTCTACTCGTGCTCTATTGGACTTCAACCAGAAATCCAAGAGAATGCTGACCAAGGAACAGTTCATGATGGCCTGGGACGCGAGTGGGGGTATGCTCCGCACGTACAAAGCGCGTGCAAGGCTGGACGAAGCTGCCATGAGCTACGAAGCTGGTCAACTCGCTCCTCACGCAAGACCACAGCTCGGTGTTCCAGTAGAGGAAAGTCAAGGGTCTTAGCCTGATATAAGCAGCCGAATACTGATTTTTTTGTGTCACAGGTACCTAAATCTGCAAAGGGGCGAAGTGCTCACCATGCTATCGATATCTTGAAGACATCAGGTAGAATCTGGGCCGAGACGAAATATGACGGAGAAAGAGCACAAATTCATGTCCGAAAGAGTGATGACGGCCCCGCAGAGATATCGATATTCAGCAAGAGCAAGAGGGATTCAACATTGGATCGCTATGCCCTTCATTCGTTGGTGATCTATTGATTAAGATATCATGAATGCTGATTTCAGCGCCTGCAGCATCATCCTCGAGGCTCTTGGGAGTAGCAGCACAGAGAACGTCATTCTTGACGCTGAGATGGTGGCATTTTCTGATGAAAGCCAAGCGATCGATGGCATGTCCTATTGCTGTGCTTGACATTGGCCCATCTAACTTTCCTCCACAGAATTTTGGAGAATACGAGGGTTGATTTCCCGCACCGCCCAAGGTGTTCGTGCCGGTGCTGTATTTGGTACAGGTGGGATGCACGACGAACACAGCTACTTGTATATCCCCACTTGGACTTATTTGCGATTAACGGACTTACATTGATTCCTCAGGGACTCCTGCCCTTCACTGCATTCCAATGCGTCCGACTATACTTCTCGTCACCTTGCTATCGTCTTCTTCGACGTGCTGCTTGTTGGAAATGCATCACTACTCTCAGTCCCATACTCCACGCGACGCTCAATCCTCGAATCTCTTATCAATATTGTACCGGGTTATTCTATGCTCGCTGAACGCAGGGTCGTGGAAACCGATAGAGATAACGCTGTTGGGACACTACGTCAAATATGGGCAGAGAAAATCGCCGACCACGAAGAAGGATTAGTTCTCAAGGCGTCCGAGGCGTCGTATAACGACTTTCGTCTTCCTTGGGTGAAGGTAATGTTCTGTCACCGAACAACGTGTAGACCAGGTTGAATGATCAACTTTGCTTTCTTATTGCTGGGTCAATAGCTGAAGAAAGATTATGTTCCTGGATATGGGGATACAATTGACCTTGTGGTGCTTGCTGCGGCATGGGATAAGCATCGCGCTCGGGAGCTAAGAGGTACACCTTTTACACCCATAGTCTCACTTTCGCATTCTGACGTTACCTCAAGTATCCCCGTCAACGCTAACGACTTTCTACATTGGCGCCCTTGCTAATTCAGCCGCCATAAAGGCCAATGTGTGTTCAAGAGTGCCCTTAAGTGCAGTTCCCCCCCTGACAAATCACTCTATAGCCCAACCTTGTTCCGCACTTCGTCATCTACTTCACTGCATCGTATGGATTGACGCGTGAGCAGCTGGAGGAATTTAACTTCTGGATACGTTCCGACTCTGTCGAGGATTCCGAGGTGCGTCCGCGTGTTGGGTCGAACTTCTGTGAGAGCTGTACGAATTGATGTTTTACAGTCAAGCGGAGAGCTGGCGTACACTTTTGCCATGCTTAAGAGCCTTCCGAAGCCATCAGTGTTTGTTCGTCACCCGCTTTTGGTGGAACTATGTGGAGCAGGGTTCACGAAGGCGCCACAGAGCAAGGTGAACTTTCCTCGTTCTCGCCAACGCTTGATAGATCTGACATCTTCCCCTGTCTGAAGTACTACGAGCTCCGTTTTCCTCGTATAACCAAAGTGTTTCGTCCCGCAGAGCGGCAATGGGATGAAGGGCTAACACTTCGGAGCCTCCAGGAGATTGCGACGGAGTCCGTTGGACGCGACAGACGTGACAAAGACTTGGAGGATTGGTGCAGTGAGGTGTGGGGTAAGGCGCCAAGTCCTGGGGCGAAGAGCACGCTGAAAAGAAAGAGGACGCAGGGTGAATGGGAAGAGAAGTTGGAGAGCGTGGATAGGAAGGTGGGTGCGAGACGTGGTGAGGTGGAGATGTCGCCTTGAAAGTGTGGGCCATTCTGGTCAGCTTCAATCTGTTTCCGCGTACATCATCGTTCTGTCTGCAACGTTCCACTTCCACGTCCACGGTATGTGTCAAATGTATACATAATCCCCTGTAAGTGCCTAGTGCGCTGTCCACCGATAGGTTCGTTTCGAAACCTCTGCATAAATTCAATCTGGCATTTAACCTCGGGCCCACCCAAGGCGCGGGGCCGGGTGTTGACGAGCTTGGGGTCAATATGGAGTGCCTAAATTGAGTGACAGACTGACAGCCGTAGGCGCGAGTAGCCGCCGTGGCGGGTGTTCCTGATCTTGGAGGTTGAAGTCGGTTGTCATCAATCTACTTTGCTGTACCGGGATCCCCCTTGTCTTCCGCTTTTTCGTTGTTCGCTACGCACGACCACCACCACGACCTAGCATTCTCTTGGGCATTCGCGCTTCCCGAGCTTGTATCCACGCCCTATTTGTAATATCTGTTTGCCTCTTTACGCCTTCCGACGATGGGTTTCAGACAGGCGGCTGTTCTCGCTACCTGTTGTTTTTTCCTGGGTGAGTACCAGTGCCTTCAAGCTCGACGGCGCCTTTTAACTGTCCAAACGTCACCTCTATCCTTTTCGTCCGGGTCCTATCAACTCTCTAAACCATCCATGTGATTCAACAGGCGTATTATTCATATGCTTCTTCATCGACTTTCGAATTCTCCATCAGCCTTTGACGGAGGAGATCATCGAGGATGGGTTCCATTTCTATGCAACCTTCTTCAATGCGCCGCCCGCTATCAAGGTAAGAGTAAAAGTCTCGTCTTTCAACAAGATTGAACATGGGTATGGGGACAGGCGTTGCTGCATGGGTTTATGGGAGTAGGTATACTTGCACTGGTCTCCAAGCTGGTCAAGTGGGATGAGAGTGCGATATTCTTCGATGGTTCTAGTCTTGGTATGTGCACTATTATCAGGATACTCTCCAATCCCATTTTCTCTGACTTCATCACGAATACATACACGTAGCGGCGTACATCTTCTGCATCTCTGTCTACATCGGCGTGTCCATTCCCTCTCTGCGAACAATGGTCACACCTCTCGAGGATGAATCGCGCGAAGACCGCATCGAAGCGATGCGTATACTGTCTGCTGGCAACACCGTCGTGATGGTCATCCTTGGAGCGATTCTGGCGTTACAGGTGAGTGAGAGGCTAAAAAAAGTTATTAAATTGTCGTTTGGGTATTTTGAGCCGTTTTTTCTTCGTTCCTGGCTTGGTGTTACGTTCCATACGCACCTCGTCATCTGGAAAATGTGTAAATATAACTTTGGTCCGAGGACTCCGTCGCGGAGATGCCAATTTCTCTACTTTCGTACTCCTCTTTCTTTCAATCCGCCCACTCTCACTGGTGTCCTATTTCTGACTCCCTTTCGCTGCTCACAGGGCGGCCAGGAGTACGCACACCGTGCTGAAGCGAAAGAGCTCGCACGGATCGAGGAAGAAGAGCGCAAGAAGGCAGCGGGAACTGGCGGAGCCCCGGGTTCCAAGGCTGAGCGGCCCAAAAAAGATTAGGCACCCGACGGCGAGGGATTTTGGCATTACCACCGGAATACGGGTCGAGTAACGAGGAGGTACACACTATACCGAGCTAAGTTTATGGTAATCTTTTTCGCTAGTCCTGCGATAGGATTTGCATGAAACGGGGATGTTGACGTTGTTCCTCCCTTAAGAGGCACCTGCGAACAACTTTAGTACGGGGGCAGCGATTCTTATCACTGCTATTTCTGCGTGTCTGTTCTGAGGTGGCGCGATCAAATTTGGGTGGCTTTTTTTTTCGCCCCCCCTTTGTTCGCTATTGCGCTTCTTACCTTCGCAGCTGGACTCCTTTCCCACTGCAAGTTAACATTTTTTCTTGCTAAGTGTAGCTAAGATATGCTATGGGGTTACAATCGCGCTTGTCATCTGTTACAGCTGTTTCCGAAAACCTTGTCCAGCTCGTCCGAATGCGGTTTTTAATTCAAAAAATGTGAATACAGTTGAATTGCTCATAATGCATGTCGTCATAATGCATAAATCTCGTACTGCAT